>JAADWJ010000193.1:0-35593 GCA_023336165.1 Pythium monospermum
CCCCCCCCCCCCCCCCCCCCCCCCCCCCCCCCCCCCGTAGTTGGTGGAATGTATCTACGCTGCTAACCGCTTCCTTCAGCTCTCGAACACCTGGTGTGTTGTTCTTCCAAAAATCAAGTCATGGTGTGCCGCCATGAAGCAACTTGTACGTACTGCGCCAGATCCAAGTTGGCGCAGTTGTGATGGTGGTTAGCTCCATCCCTGGAACGAATCAATGGTCCACCCCATGGTTACACCGGTTAACGAGGTAAGAAGAAGAAGCGAAGAAGGCGGCCGTTGGTCCAGGCACTGTATGGATGGTTCGCACACATCAGGCATGTGCATGAACTGATATGGTACTGTAGTTCAACAGGTACAGTACTTGAAGTGGAGAGCAACGGCGCAATGTATCAGCATCTGATCGCCAGTGTGACGACAACAAGTGACTTGTGGAAAAACTAGTTTGATTGACCATCATTCTTCGCAACCTTTCGTATTTGAACCAATCGAAACGCTGGATTCCTTTTTTTTACCAATCAAATTAGACAGCCAACCGGACTTTCTCGGTGAAACCGGTGTTTCACACTGACTCCACACTGACCATCACGCCTGCTCGTCCAAGAGAGAGACAGAAGCAATCACGCTGCGAATAAACGTGGAAGTTTCCAAGCGCCAGCGTACAATGATGCAATGAGCAGCGCCTGCGCTTTTGTGGAAGAAAGCTGCCTTCATTTGCGCTGTACCGGTATTGGCGGACAGCGAACAACCACGTAAGAAGCGACTTTGTTCACTGCAGTCCTGTGACAGGAACACAGAAGAAACCAAGAGTCGGGTTCTCGGAGTGGAGGACCCGACTCCATGTAGAAGGAATGGCAGCTTCGTTGTCCATGTTCTCTTTCCACACATACGAAGTTTTTCGAGCCGGACGAGGGGCCCACTGTCTTCGGCACAAGCGGATCTGCCTCACTCGGGACACGTGCTCTTCACCTCTCCACCCCATCGAATCGAAGCTCTGGAAGCTCCATAGATCGTGGGCTCTCGCTACTCTCCACTACATATCAGGTTCTTCTTCCATTGCGAAGTTGAAGGTACAGCTTTTGTTGTTATTGCTCGTCACCAAGCACGATGAACAGCACGACGACAGAAATCGCCGCGGCACTCAACGCCACGTTGGCGTCGATCGCACCGAATGCGACGCTGCCAGCCGAGTTCAACGTCACCGCGGCGCTGCAATGGCTCACGATGCTGAACAGCTCGATCGCCAGCAACAACGCTTCCGCCGTGGAAGCGCTCTTGAAAGAACTCAACCTCACGACCCCGACGCCGACGATCGCGGCAACACTCGCCCCGCTTGTGAACGCCACGGCCGAAGCCGAGAAGAAGAAAATGGTGATGATCGCCGCCAAGAAAGCCATGGCAGCGTACCTGAAGAGCCGTTTCCATACGCTTCAGCTGTTTCTTCTCGCCGGATACGGCACCATGTGTCTGCTGTGTATCCTGCTGGTCTTGTACTTGCGCTTCAACCGCAGCGTGGCGTTCAAAGGAGATGTCGCCGCAGCGCGGAAGATTATCTTGCCAGCGTTTGAACCCCTGCTGATCGTGCTCGGGCTGGCGACGGGCACGTACACGATCTTTTTTTGTATCGCCTTGGCGACCAATTTGTACGAGTACAATATTTCCAAGCTTGCGACCGAAGTGTTTTTCTCGGGTCGCCAGTTTGTGTTTCTCAGCATCGCCGTGTTCATGCTCCAAAAAAGTGTCTCTGGACCAGCACTGCGTCGCTCCATGCTCATCACACTTGTGCTCTCCACGTACACGCTTCCGATCGTGTGGTACATGGTCACGTACGGCAACATGGAGCATTTCTACGTCGTTCTCACGTCGTCCCGAGCGGTCATGCTGCTTCTATACACGTACATTTTCATCCGTCCACCGGGGCGTGCCAGCAAGCGCACGCTCCGCGAGTTTTGCGTGTACGCGTACATCTACTATGGGTTCTTGTTTGCCTACAACGACCTTTTCCGCCAGACCAAGCTCGAGTCTGGCTTCAATCTCACGTTTGCCAACTTGCTCGTTGGCTCCATGTGTCCACTGGTGATCTTCCGTGTGCTCAAGGCTGACACCGAACACTGGCGCGGCATGGGCCAGCGCGCCGTGGCGCTGCAGACTTTGTTCCGCCAAAAGAATAATCTGCCAGAACGCGTCTCGTCCAAGGGGCTCCACGTGCTCATCGAGATGCACCGCAAGTATATCATTGACTTTGCTTACTTGGAGCTAAAGTCCCGCATCGGCACGGGCGCCAGTGCGGTCGTGTTCAATGGCATCTTGCGCTCGAAAATCCCCGTCGCTATCAAAGTGTACACGCCGTCGGATGTCACAGAAGAGACCGTGGCTGCCTTCTCTCAAGAGGCAGCGCTGTGTGGCGCGCTCCACCATCCCAATATTGTTAAGTTCTACGGGATGTGTGTGTGCCCACCAACGATTTGTTTGGTCTCGGAGCTTTGCCAAGGAAGTCTAGAGGATGTGACTTGCTCGATTGCGCGGCGGTCGCCTCACCCAAACCGCCAGCAGCTTCTCATCAACGTCGCGTACATGCTGGACGCTGCGCGTGCGCTGGCGTACATCCACAGCTTTACGCCTGCGTTCTTGCACCGCGATATCAAGCCCGCCAACTTTTTGGTGGATGCGGAGAATACAGTCAAGCTGACGGACTTTGGTGAGTCACGCAGCTTGCCACGAACCGATATCGCCCACAACCGTCCTGCTAAAGGTGGCTTGCGCGGCTGTGGGGACGCTAGTGGCCGTCTTTCCCATGGCAAGAGCTTGCGTGAAAGCGTCGCTCTCAGCAGCGGTGCCAACTTGCAGCAAATGCGCGGCTCGGAGGTCGGCTATGAAGAAACCACGCGTCTGACGATCAAGGGCACCGTGGACTACATGGCGCCAGAGATCATCAACGGCAAGGCCGGCCAGGCAGCCTATGGAGAGGCCGCTGATGTGTACGCGCTGGGCGTCACGATGTGGGATATCATGTACCCAGGTCGTGAGAAATTCCCAGGCAGCGATGGCAACCACTTCAAGATTTTCGAGTGTGTGAGCCACGGCCAGCGACCAGAGATGGACGGTTCCCTTCACCCAAGTCTGCGTGCGATCATTGAAAGTTCGTGGCAAGCTGACCCTCGCATCCGTCCGTCAGCGCAGAACATTGTGAGCATCCTTGAGACGATCCAAGAGGAAGTCGCCGCGGCATTTGCACTCGAGTTGAGTGAAGAGATGGAAGAAGAGATGGTCATGACTAAGCAAGGCGGCAAGGCCATGATCGAGATCAGCAGCGTCACGGGCGAGCGCTGCATTGAGCACATGGAGTTGCAAAACTATGTCAACTCGACCAGCGAGGCCGTGCGTGTGGGCAATGCACTGATGGATGCTGGTCTACTCCACCACTTGAAGCATGCGCGTCCCTTTGAGAATGACAACTCGGTGTTTTTCTTTGACGACGACAACATCAACTTGTGTCAGCCACTGGAACACTACGATGGCCCACAGAAGCCCAAGAACGGCAGTCGCACGGAAAGCGACACGGATACGGACGACCGCATGACCGTCGCCACGACGACCACGCGCCACACAAAGCGATCGAACCGTTCTGGCTCAACTCAGGGCAATCAGCTCTCCGAATTTGCGCCATCGTCCAGCTCCGACCACACGCTGCTGGAAAACGGGATCTGTGCGTGCCGGAAATTGGGCCAGCGACTCACATTGCCCAAGGCACTGGGCCGCCGCAAGTTGCGCCGCAACAAGTACAAGACCATCGCTGAAGAGAGCGTGCTGCACACAAGTCTGTTACAAGAAGACCACGGCCATAGCGGCGCACCAGAGTTGCTTTTGCGGTCGAGCCACAACGACTTTGACGACTTTGATTTGATCCATAACCTTCCCGACGACTCGCATGCGTGAAAGTAGCGCATCGCCCAGAAACAGTTATCACATTATATGTTTGTTGGTGCGTTCATGTTTCTCATAACTTACAATTCAGGTTTTCGTTTTTTTTGTGTTTTGTCCCTTCATGTCCTTCGCTGCATGCACTTTCTCATCCATGACCTCTATTCACTATGGTGGCCATATGTCGCTTTTTGCATTCATGCGATTGGACAAAATGAAGGCCAGGTGGTGTGACATGGTTCAGCTTTCCAAAGATCTGTGGGTGACACACTGGATTCACAGGCACGGCAAGGTTTGGGAAACGTGAGACATCAAACCCAAACCAGTATTAATATACACTCTACGGTAAAGTAATGCGCATCAATCTAGATGTTTATCCGGAAACTATACAGGTGGCTCTTCTCACCGACTCTGACACACACACACCATGCACGCACCTGGCCACCTCGTCGCAGTCTCTCACCGGTATACATGCTGGCGTATCCGTCTGGCTTTTTTGTTCTGTTGTTGGTCGTCGCCAACGTTCGCCAACTTTTGCCACCCAAAGCGCACAAACCAACAAGTTTTTCATCAAGCAGGGAGAAGGAAAGGAAAGGAAAAAGGGAGACCTCTGCAAGTGAGTGACCATGGACGTGCCAGGAACTCCCAAGCAAACGGGCTTTGTGCGCATGGGCGAAGACACGGTCATGCCGCCGCCGCCAATGCAGCGTCAGGATGTTTCGCGTCGCTCGTCCGTGCGCTCGTCGGCCGAGATCATCGCTGCGACGACCGAGATGCGCCAACGCATTGAGAGCCGCAAGTCCCGTCGCCGCCAAAAAGCACAAGAGTCCGCACAGCAGCAGGAGCAGGTTGCCGCAGCAGTTGACGCCGCGCGTACCGGCGGTGCAGCAGGCGATGACGCACGCCGTGAGCTGGTCATGGTCGAGCACAAGATGAGCGTCACGGAACTCGCGGCGGAATTGATGACCGACGCGCTCCACGGAATGACGACTGATAGCGTCGATATGCGCCGCGAATTGGAAGGCTTGAACGTGCTCACACCACCGAAAACGGTTCCAGAATGGCGCAAATACTGGAACGAACTCACGGGTTTTTTCTGCTTGCTCCTTTGGGCCGGCTCGATCATGTGCTTTGTGAGTTATGGGATCCAATACTCGGCCGACAACTTGTACTTGGGCATCATCCTTGCCGCGGTCGTGTGGATCACCGCGACGTTTTCGTACGTGCAAAACCGCCAGTCCAACAACCTCATGGAGTCGTTCAAGAGCATGATGCCGACCATGATCACGGTCATCCGTGAGGGAAAATCACAGAAAATTGACGCCTCTCTTCTTGTGCGCGGCGATTTGGTCGTGCTGAAAGGAGGTGATAAAGTGCCTGCGGATATCCGGCTCATTGACTGTTCCGATGATTTGGCCGTGGACAATTCGTCGCTCACAGGCGAACCGGAGCCGCTCAAGCGCGTGCCGGATTGCACCGATGAAAACCCATTAGAGACCAAAAACTTGTGCTTTTTTGGCACTTTCATCCCACAAGGAAACGGCAAAGGACTGGTCGTGAACATTGGTGACAAGACCGTCATGGGCCGTATCGCGCGGCTCGCGACTTCCACGGGCGACTCGCAAACGCCCATTGGCAAGGAGATTGACCATTTTGTCCACGTGATCGCCATCGTCGCGGCGTGTATTGGGATTTTCTTTTTCGTTGTGGGCTTTCTCATTGGCACGGATTTTGTGCGCAATTTGGTGTTTATGATTGGCGTGATCGTGGCCAACGTACCCGAAGGGTTACTCGCCACAGTGACCGTTTGTCTCAGTCTCGCGGCGAAGCGCATGGTCAGTAAGAATATGCTTGTCAAGAATTTGCAAGGCGTCGAGACACTGGGCTCGACGACCGCAATTTGTTCGGATAAGACTGGCACGCTCACGCAAAATGTCATGACCGTCGCGAGTATGGTGTACGATAACACGATTTTCGACTGTGAGTGCTCGATCACGCCCGTGGGCAGCTACGACTTGAAAAGTGAGAGTTATCTCCACTTGCAACGCTGTGCGACGCTGTGTAACAACGCCGTGTTTGACGAAGAGTCCAAGTACGAGAAAATCATGCGAGGCACGGGTGCGGCTATGGCGATCGTGCGTGGTGACCCATTGCCTGTCAAGACCGGTCTCAAAGTCAACTGGGAGACGATCGGAGATGCGTCCGAGTCGGCGATGATCAAGTTCGCGCAAGATAAGAAAGATATCGTTTCGTACCGCCATGAAAACCCGAAAATCAAAGAAATCCCGTTCAACTCCAAAAACAAGTTTCAAGTTTCGATCCACAAGCAAAACGATGATGCCTCGCTTCCGTTGCTCTTGGTGATGAAAGGTGCGCCTGAACGCATTGTCTCGCGCTGCACGACGGTGTTGATCAATGGCGAAGAAGTGGAACTCACGAAAGAAAAACTTGCCGAAATTGAAAAGCTTCAATTGGATTTGTCCAAGCGTGGCATGCGCGTCTTGGGCTTTTGTGAGAAGCAGCTTGATATGGAAAAGTACCCAATGGACTACGCGTTCAACACGGACAACCCGAACTTTCCCCTTGGCGAGAAAATCGTCGACTTCACGACGATCCCAAAGCCAAATCCAAACATCGAAGAAGGATTGTGCTTCCTTGGGCTGATGGCACTGATCGATCCGCCACGTGCCGAAGTGCCTGGTGCGGTGGAAAAGTGTAAGACAGCCGGAATCCGCGTGATCATGGTCACGGGCGACCACCCGGTGACCGCGAAGGCCATCGCCCACAAAGTCGGCATCCTCTGGGGCCCAACGAAAGAGGATATCGAAGAAGGAAATGCTGCCCACAACTTGTCCAAGGGAGATGCTGGCTGGGAAGACCCAGCGACCGCGCCCGCGATCGTCGTGCCCGGCTGGGAGATCAGCATGGATACGACCGTGGACGAATGGGACCGCATCTTGGACCACGCGCAGATTGTTTTTGCGCGAACGTCTCCTCAACAGAAGCTCATCATCGTAGAAAACTGCCAGCGCCGCGGAGAGATCGTCGCAGTCACTGGTGACGGCGTGAACGACTCGCCTGCGTTGAAGAAGGCCGATATCGGCGTCGCGATGGGCATCATGGGCTCGGAAGTGTCGAAAGAAGCAGCCGATATGATTTTGCTGGACGATAACTTTGCATCGATCGTGTCGGGTGTCGAAGAAGGGCGGATCATTTTTGACAATTTGAAAAAATCGATCGCCTACGCACTTGCCGCGAATATGCCCGAACTGATCCCGTTTTTGCTCAACATTATCTTGCGGTTTCCGTTGCCGTTGACGACCGTGCTCATGCTCGCGATTTGTCTTGGCACGGATATGGTGCCGGCCATTTCGATGGCATACGAGAAAGCCGAAAGCGATATCATGGCGCGGTCCCCGCGGAATGCCAAAGTCGACCGCCTGGTGACCAAGAAATTGATTTCGTTTTCGTATTTGCAAATTGGAATCATTGAAGCGGCCGCTGGCATGTTTACGTACTACGTGGTGATGAACGACTACGGGTACCCGCCGTCGGTGCTTCCTGGCTTGGGCATGGGCACGAACTATGGACGTCAAGTGATGTGGTGCAAGACCAGTGGTGGCCAGTACTGTACTGCTGGTGGGCGCCACAAGGATGGCGCGAGTGGTTTGTGGACCTCGTTGGGTGCGACGGAGACGCCTGTGTGCTTCCCACAGTATAACGCGACGATCCCGGCGGGAGGATCCGTGTACGACGCGGCCATTTTCTACAACCAAGCACACGATGGCAAGGTGGAAAACTGTGCGTTTGCACTGTCCAATTTTAAGGGTTCCGAAAGTAAGCCCGACGGATACAGCCGCTTGGATTTGTCGACCCACAAGGATTACACGGGCAAGCAACCAGTCGTGACGGTGCAGGCGATGGAGGCAGCGTGGAATGCTGGATACAGGCCGTACTACCCGATGCGTGGCCGTCGCTCGCATTTCTTCGACAAAACCTGGCTCCGCTGGAACGTTCAGGACAGCGATGCCGACGGATTTGATTCGAAGCTGGCTGACGAAGTGTTTTACTCATACCAACCGCTTGGTGTGTACGCGATCACCGATGCGTCTGACACGAAAGACTCGGTCGCGGCGCCGTCCGATGCGAAAGACGAGTTTGTTGGGTCCGCGGTCGGTACCGTAACTGTGAATGGCACGCTGTCGACGACAAGCACGTTTGAAATGTCGGACGCAATCTACCGCGCAGGGACTTCATTTGCAAGTGTGAACGTGGACGGCGTATCAAGCTGCAAGGGCGAGCAGTGTCTTCTCGACTACCGTGCGGGTTTCACCAGTGTGGAGAAAGATGGTTCGACACGTGTCAATATTTTGTCCCGCATGATCCAAAGCAAGGTGCTCGCGATCGCGCAAACGGCCTATTTTGTCGCCGTCATCGTGACCCAATGGGCCAATTTGATCGTGTGCCGTACGCGGTTGCTTTCGCTCGTGGACCACGGCATGGATAACAGTGTGCTCAACATGGGGCTTGTGTTTGAAACGATCGTCGGCGTGGCGTTTTGCTACTTGGGTTTTTTGCAAGATGTGTTCAAAACGCAAGATATTCGACTCACCCATTGGTTTTGCGCGATGCCCTTCTCGATGTTTATCTTTGGGTACGACGAGATGCGCAAGTTTGTGCTTCGCAAGACCTCACGGTCGTACGTGGACCCAGCAACTGGCCGCATTCGCCGCGCCAAAGGATGGATCGAAGAGAATACGTACTATTAAGTAGGGCACGATAGACGGACGGACGGTACACGCCTTTTTCTCTCTTTATAATGGCTGTTTCTTTTCATTTCTTACGGCTGGCTTGCACGGTGGACCATATGGGGCGTGTTGTGTGGTGTTGCTCTCATACATGTATGAAGGCGTCGTCGTCGTCGTCATCTTGGTCGGTCTCATCGCTGTCATCATGGCGGCGAAGAAAAAGTGTGTATGGCTGTCGACGTGGAGGTGGAGGTGAAGCGATGCCGCGATTGCTGCTGCCGCCCGAACTCAGCAGTGGCTGCCGTTCGTCCACAGAGACAACTTGTCTCGGTGATGATGATGATAAGGTCGCTGTGTCCAAGACCTGCTTCAACGATGGCTTGGAGAGCGATCCATCCTGATCCCCATCCCCACGTTGAGCACTGGATGGTGACGACGCAGGAGTGAGAGAGGGCGACGACATCCGTGGCCAGCGCCACTGCCAATGGCGCCGCCGTGGTCTCGTACGTGGTCGTGGCTGCATTGGTGTGGCCACTACGTTGCGGTCGTGGCGCTTATAATCTCCGAGGCTGTCCATCGAGCGAAAGAACTCGTACACACAGCCATTCATCTCGTCTTGCACCTCCACCAGTCGCATTTCCAAATGATCTGGTTGCTGCTGGTGGTGGTTGTCGCTGCCTCCAAAGTTTCGCGTCTCGATGGACACGGCCATCTCATCAAGTCCAAAGAGCACGAGTCCGTATACACATACAACCACTGGCACAGTCCATTTGCCGCCGTGGGCCGCTGGGTCCTGAAGACGCGCCATGGCGGCCATAACCAGGTAAACGACCACGAAATGCGGTGCGTACCTTGTGTATTTCCACTCAGGCGGGTCACTCCACACTTTCAAAAGATTCTGATACACCGCTGGCAAGCACGACACCACACGGTGGAGCTCCATCACGTGGACAGCATGGGGGAGGAGCACGCTCTCGTTCTTCTCATGAGCAACGCCTGCTCGAGTCACTCGACACCGCAGCCACAGCTCGATGACGGCAGCACGGCGCTTGTTGGTCAACGCAACGGAAGACTGCTGGATGATGGTAGACAACTCAGTCTCCTCCAGTAGGAACGCAAATTGCGCTACCGGTGGAGCACCACGGCCGTCGCCACGACAGTCTTGCAGTGCCAGCGCCACGTAACTCAGAGCCAACCGCTTCAAGTCGCCGATGAAAAAAGCCTGCTTGCGCTGCTGATGGTGGTGGCCATCCACGGATGATGATGTGCACGCCAAGAAGGAACACCCAAGCGAGACAAGCAAACGTGCCGTCTCGAGCAGCTCCTCGAGCTCCGCGTTGCCGAGCCGCCATCGCTGGATGGCCGCAGCGATGCGCACGAAGAGAAGCCCACTGATACAAATGGTTGCGATGGAGAGGTACTCGCCAAGAGCTGGTAACAACTGAAGGATATGGATGACAGCATCGATGATGAGAATCCCCACTACAAGCAAAGCCACCGCGAGCGCGCGGAGAAGCGGTCGTGCATGCGTGGAAGCCACACTGGCATTGGCGCGGCGCGTTTGCTGCCACAGCGAAATCCACTGGTGATGGGCCCATGCGGTATGTGTCTGGATGCGCGCGAAGCTTGCGTGAGCCATGCCGTGCAGCCGAGCGGGAGACAGTGACCGTGAATGCATTGGTGCGTGTGTGTCTGTGGCTATGTTGAAGGCAGCACTGTGTCAAATGACTGGCGCGCGTCCATATTTCCTTTTTCAAAATATGGAAACTTTTTCGGCAGGATTAGGAATCGAAGATCGATTCTGGGTGCACGAGAGAATTGCAGAGCTTAACGACGTTTGTGTGCGTCACCCACGGAACGCCAATGACAAGGATTGTGTGACACCGTGATGTATCCATGACGAGAGTCATGGGTCTGGTTGCGCTGGACGCTGGAGGGCATTGCTCTCCCATGCTTTCCATATCTTCTTATTTTGGGTTCACGGCTCTTCGCTGTCCAAAATGACACATTATTTAATTCAGTCACTTACGGTACTACCTCATTCCGATAATTTAGAATTCCATTCCTAAACAATGGACAAAACAAATATTTTTCTTTTTGCTTCATTGACATATTTTCCAATACAATATTACTACTTGAGAAGTACTATTTCGTACTACCCGTCCATCTTCGAACGAATACCCAATAAATTGTGGTGCAATTCATAACGAAAGAACGCTGCCTCTCTCTCTGCTCTTGTCGACCATGTGTATCCTTCCAGTCAGTCACCCTAGTCATGGACTGTCCATTCCGAGCTGGTCGTGCTTCGTGGCACGGTCTGCTGGCTGTAGTGGCGCTGGTGTGGCTGCTGCTGTTGCTGTTGCGGCTGTTGCGGGTCGTGGTCTTCTTCCATGATGGGCGTGGCGCCCGAGTTCAAGTGGAACGTGCCCCGCTGCTGCGCATCCGAGTACTCACTTGGGTTATCCGACCGGAATGACTGCGAGTCGTACTCCCAGTCCAGTGGGTTGTCGTAGCCTGTCTGGAACGAGAATTTGCTGGCATCCGACGGGCGAATAGTCATATCGATGCTTTCGCCTTCGCCGATCTCGTTGAAGCTGTTGCGCGCGTACGGGTCCAGCGAAAACGAGTCCTTTTCATGGCTCTGGTGCTGGTCTGGGTAGTTGTTGTGGTGGTTCTGCTGGTGGCTTGGGTAGTTGTTGTGGTAGTTGTTTTGGTGGTTGTAGTTGTGGTGGTTGTCATACTGGTCGTCGTCGTCGTCATGCGCTGGGTAAAACGACGAGTTGTTTTCCTTTTGCGGGTACGCGACAGGGAACGTGGCCATTTGAGGCGACCGGTGGGTCACAAAATTCGACGACGTCGCTGTGTACTGGCTCGAGCGGTCGTGGCCGCCGCCGACGACCGAGGCCGGTGGCATCGGTGTGCGGAACGGGATCTCTTTCATGCGGTTCCTCATGCGGCGCTTGCGCATAAAGCAAAACGCAAAGCCCAGCACCAAGATCAACACACCGATACCGAGTCCCAAGTACAAGAAGATGCTGCTGCTCTTGGCCGGCGGCAAAGAGACTTGCACGTTGGAGTACACGGCCATATCGATGCGGTCGCCGTCCAGCGTCTGCATGGCCACACGCGAGACCAGTAAGTACTTGCCTGGCGCGTCAAAGCTGTAGCTGGTCGAGTACGTCGACAGCCCACTGGCGGTCAAGTTGCGGCCGTCAAAATTGGCCACGTCGACCGTGCGGGACGAACTTCCTTCATACGTCGAGCAAGTCTTGGTCTTATCTGCTGAATTCTGCAAGCACACGCCAAAGACCGCGACTGGCACGACGGAAAACACATTGCTTGTTGGGTCCATCACGGCCTCAGAAGAGGAAACTTCGCCAATGATGGTCGCCGGGTCCCGCGCCGATTCCAGTTGCATGGAGAAATTGACCGTGAAATTTTCGCCCACGAGAAGCTCTTTGCTGGACACTTCCATGGCCATGGTGCCCGGGCACAGCGTGTCTGTGTGGATGGACATGTACGCTTCATCAATGCTTTCTTCAAAAGGAGAGCGGCCACTGGACACCCAGCAATATGTCGTGGTGGAATCGGCCGTGATCTTATCCACCGAGCCTGGGATCGCACCGACTTGGACGGGGAAGTAGGTGATGAAATCGGCGCGTGAATTGCCGGAGATGTTGATCACGATATGCGCAAAGCCCGTGTATTTGCCTTCCCGTGGGACGATCAGCTGCTGCGAGCCAAAGGTCGCGACGCGGTCGCTGTCGTCAAAATTCTGTGGGTTGTTGTCCGACGCGTAGTAGTTTCCGGAGGGGTTGATGGCGCTCGTGAACGCCGAGCAGCCGCGGAAATCGCAGATCACAAAATTGGCGACGGGCACGCTGAACAACCGTGTGGCCAAGTCCGTGTCGCTTGCACTTGCGCCAGTGGCGCTGCTGGCGTCGGACGTGTGGTTGTTGGAGGTCGCCAAGAGCGCCGCCGGCACGGGCGCCTTGGTGATTGCAAACTCAAAATCGGCCGGTTTGTCCTTGGTGTTGACCACGGCTTTCATGCTGAGCGAGATGATGGCGTTCTTGGTGATCTGCGGCGGCTTGGTCACGGTGAGCTGCACGGGGCAGTCCGAGCCAGTCGCTTTGGACACGATATCCGCCAACGGCACATCGGCCAAGTTGGTCGTGTACTTGTCAGTGCTGTAGTAACAGTACGTGGTCTTGCCATCCTGCTTGAACACAGTCTTGGATGCCGACCTAATAACCAATGGGAGCGGATGAAAGCAGGTGAGATTTTCTATACATTGGGCGCCGTTGTGGAGAAGCAGGCTATACAGGGGGTAACGTACATTTTTGTTCCGGGTTACCAATAAAGGAAGGGGGACTTGTCGCTGTGGAATGCGTCGACAAAGGAGCGAGCAAGAACCGTAGCGAGTCAAGTGGTCGAATGCTGGATGGAGGTTCCGCGCTTTCGTTGAGATATGGGCTTGCAAATGCGCACACCGCTGCAAGAATGCCCACACAGAGGTTTGACTGGACCAATCAGATGAATCAGCGCCAACATGCAATTGCGCTCGGCTGGCGATGAGGCCCCCACAAACCATCTGGTCGAATTCCATCGTGATTTTTGGTGTCAAAGAGACAGTTCAATTGGTTGTCGTCACGTTGCGGAGCCAAAAGTGCCCCAACCCTTGTAAGCAACAAAGTTCCAATCCTGAATTCGTTCACACCCTGGAATCCAGTTTGGGATTCCACTGGAAATTTGCCAAATTCCAGTCAAAAAAATCCTGAAAGAACTTCGTTTTTCGCCAACTTTGCCAAGTGATGTGGTGGTGTCACGAAAATGTTCTGCAGATTTCCATTTTTGATGCTCCATAGATTTCTGCTTTCTCGTTGGAATCGCAGTGATTTTCCACATCTCATAATCCATGGTGGCCAGCATTGGTCGGTGCGCATGTTGCCAAATCAGCCAGTGAGTGAAGCAACATGTTGCCCGAATGTGGTTCAGCATTCAATTCCTCAAAAGTGAGAACCCCCAGTAGTGTTGACGTGGCTTCCTGACTTTTCGAGTCAAGGACGAGATTTTCTTGTGCTCCAACAAAGTTCCCAGCATCCCGTTTTGTGGGGAATTTGAATGCTAGTTGGCCACAAGTGGCAAACCCACGAATTTTGTGGGTTGTTGCGGGCATTAGGGTTGGCAGGATCGTTTACCCTGCGTTTAAGAACATTTTGTACCATTTATTCATACAATTTGACCACCACATCCCTCCATATAATATGATACGAGCATCGTGAACTGGATGGAAACGAAGAATTCCGTATCAAAGACAGGCCGGTAAAAATGACCAGCGTGATGGCACATGATGGACAGCTTGCTTCATCTCGGTCTCTCTTGTCACCTTCGAATATCCGACAACAAAAAAAGAAGACACCGCCCGACGTCGCCAACAATGCGCGTATTCAACCGCTTGGTGTCGTCCTGTGGGCTCGCACTCACGCTCGCGACGGTGGCCTCAACTGGTTCCTCGGCACGCCAACTAACTGCGACGGCGACTTCCTTCTCCGTGAAATGCTGGTGGGTGGGGAGCGGAGACAGCTCGGCGAACATCCTCGCGACCGAGATGGATACAGGCTGTCCAGTGAGTGTGGATATCCCGATGATTTCCGCCAACTTCCAGCCAGGAGACAACGTGCCTGTGCTTTGGAACGTGGCGCTCAAGTCGGAGAGTGAAACCACGAATGCGATCGGCATGAAGATGCCGCCGCCGGCCACGCTCGCGGCAGGCGCCGACCCAACGACAACGCAGGCCACGCAAATCAGCGTGACGTACGTGCGGTCGTGTAATACGATTGAGACGTGCGATCCGACTTCGAAAGCCGCCACACAGACCGAAGCATTCAGTGGCAATTTTTCGACAAATGGCGATTCGACGCCCTTCCGGTCACTGGAAGGACTTAAATTTGATGCCGCGGGCGAGTACCCGATCGCAGCGTTTGTGGCGGTGCGGAGCCACGAGGATACTGCTCTTGCGTATGTGTACGCGGCGTACACGACCATCAAAGTCACGGAAGTGGCCGCGCCGTCCAACGCGACCCACGAACAAGGCAAAGTGCGGTGTCGCATGTCCAGACAAAGCGCATTGAACGCGACTCTGGATCCAGAATCCAGCGCCATGGAAGGCGACAAGTGTGAAGTAGCGATCCAACTCGCACCAATCCAAGTGGTGCGTCCAGAGACCGCCCAGGATATTTCCTTTGTCGCCACGTTGGACCAAAGTGATGGTGCCGATTTCCACATCACCACACCACTCCCGACGATGCAAGTCAACGGCGCGTCCTACGAGATCGTGAGCTCGTCGCTCAAGATCTGCAAGGCCGACACGGACTGTGACGAGTACACAGAGAGCGGCGGCTTGGTCAGTGTGACGTCGGCTGGCCCACAGTCGTTCAAGTCCAACCAAGCAAGTTTCACGGCCAAGAAAGTAATTGTGCCCACGGCGGGAACCCATCCAGCGTTGGTCCACCTCGTGCTCGCGGGGAACAACCGTCGGTATGACTTTATGTACTATTTTACGCTGCTCGCGACCGCCACGGATCTCGCGTCGGCGGTGGATACGGCCAACTACACAGCCGATGGCAACACCTCGTACTGTTGGAGTGTATTGGCCGACGGCACGCAAGACGCCGTCACGTCCTCCAGTGTCGCGGTCTCGGCGCAGGGCGGCGACTGCCCATACGTCGCCGGGCTGTCCATCAAGTCCGCGACGGTCACCGAAGAAGACACGCTGGATCTCAGCTGGACAGTCTCAGCGAGTGAGTCCTTCTCGGCCAATCGTAGTACTTTTGGCGCCGTCAATCTCACGACCGTGTACGACGCCACGACCAAGGCCGATGTGAGTCTGCCTGGGCTCCACTTGTACGCATGCAGCGAAGGAACTGTGTGTACGCCATTTTCCACCAACAAGACGCTTTTGGTCACCGCATCGGCCCGCAATTTGGTCGATGGCAAGGCCGTCATCAATGCCGAGTCGATCAAGTTCCCAAGCAAAGGCACGTACACGATCATGGCCCACTCAGTGTTGCCCAATGGCGCGAGCCGTGTCGACACGGCCGTGTACGCCGTCGTCACTGTGACATCGGGAAACGGCGCGGTCGCGACTGAAAAGTCCCACACGGTCATGTACATCTTGGTCTCGGTGGGCTCGGTCTTGGGCGTGGTCATCATCTTCTTTGTGGTCGTCGGCATCCGCAAGCGCCGCCACCGCCAGCGGATGGAGAAAATGGTCCAGTTCGGATTGTTTGGCGCACCCGCTGGCCGCCAGCCGACGCTCCACAAGAGCACCGAGTCGAGAAGCTCGGTGCCGTCCGAGCAGCGCACCGCCCCTCCAGGGTCCTTTGACTACATGCAGGCCGAGCGGTCGCCAGCCGATCTGTTCAACAACAACCGCGGGATGCCTGTTCTTGGTGGTGGCGGTGTCCAAGAGCGGAAGGATTCGCTGTCGTACGACCCGTACCAGCGCACCAGCTTTATGGAAATGTCGCTGAACGAGTCCAACTTGAGCTTTGCGCTCAGCGACGGCGACCGCCCCAGTACAGGAAGCGAAGCCTACGAAGTGTAAATATGCAGTACTGATGGGTAGGAGGGAAAGTCTTTTATAATGTGCAAAAATGGCGAATGTTGAACAAAAATTACTTTTTTTTTGTGTCGTTTATGCTATTATCCATGTAGCTATCCAAGTCCAAGTGGTGATCAGCCAAAGCCCCACTGGGTATGGCGTGCTTGCCGTTGCTGCACTGAGTATGAATGGGTAGAACACGTCACTTGGGATGGAAAACCACAGCGGCGGCGTCGGTGGGATCCACGCGTCCAGCTCCACGGTCGCGACATCCACAAAGCTCACGGTCGAGGTCAGTAAAAACGTCTCTTGTTTGTCTGGATTTTGTGGGCTTTTCCAGAAATGCCACGTCTCTTTGCCATGGAACGCTCTCGCCGCGACGATTTTGTGTTGAGGGTTATTCACTGGACCGACGCGCGCTACAAGGAACTCCAAGTGCAAAGACGCGAGCACGCTCTGGCACTCCATTTCCACTGCTCCAGCGGCAGTCGCGTCTTTAAAAGTCGCCAAGTTTTTGGTTGGCGGGTCGTAGTCGAGCGTGAGCCACTCGTTGACGAGGAACTGGTCGGAATTGCCAAACGACGCGATGTGGGTGAAGTTGACGAGCAGTGAACTTGCCACCACGGGAGAGACCCGCGTACAGAACGACTGGAAGGCACTCGCGGTGAGCGACAACGTACAACTGAGTCGCATATCCTCACCGAAACGCACCGTGGTGCCAGCGCCATTTCTGACAAAACTATCGCAGTCGCCCAGTGGTGGAAGCAAGAGCCCATTGGTCATCTCGGCCACGGCTGTCATCGGTGGGACGGTATCATCGTTGCTGGATTGCTCGATGATGCCAACGCGCACCGGGTGGTGAAGCAAGTAGCCTGGATTTCCAGAGCGAACGTAGCTTTGTAGGTTGCCCTTTTCCAGTGCGCGATCGACGGACGCTGTGCTGATGAAGTGGACGCTGAATGATTGCGCGACAGCGACTGGTGTGGTGAGCGTGCCCTCATCGCCATCGTAGGTTGGCGTCGTGGTAGTCGACACGCTGCTGATTGTGATACGCGCATCCACACGCTCGATGCTGCCGTTGCCGTTGTGGTAGATTTGGTACGCCACCGCCACAAGCGCTCCTTGGCAAGTGATGGTGTCGCTGGTGTTTGTGAGTTGGAGCACTGGGTAGTAGCTTGGATACGGAGCTTGCAACAGTGTCAGTGCACCGGTGGTTGCATCCAGTTCTTGCAATTCGACGTTGATCGAGACCACGTCCTTGGACGATTGGTCTGCGGAGACCACGCTAGGGTTCATAGCCACATAGACACTGTCTGCGACCGCAGCAGCGTCGAGAACGCCTCCGCTGGCGTCGCATACGCTCTCTAAATCCACAATATCGTGGACACACACTGTTTCATCCACATCGAACTCAAACTGAACCGGGTTTCGCTGGATACATTTGGACGACCCAGCAATAGTAGCCCACGCCATCAGCTGCGGTCCACCGATGGATGCTTGAGAGGTTTTCGCAAAGATTGAGATTGGATCCCCTGGTTGGTACAACGCGGCTTTCAGCGTTTCGGACGAGCCACCTGTGTCAGTCGGTGTGTTGGTGAACGAGTATGTCTTCGGGTTTTGCAAGAACGCGTTGGCGACGGTCATGGCTTCTTCTTTGGGGATATCGATATAGTTTCCGACCACTTCGTTGTTGTCGACAGCGACGCACAACACTGAATCGGCCAGCAGCGGGTTCACGCCCGACTGCACGCCTGCGAGTGTCATCTCAGTCGCGCAGTATTCGATCGACGGCTTGACTGGCTCGCTATCCACACAGAGACCTTGACTGCGGATCGAAGCGACATGGTCGCGCGAGCACTGCAGGCAAAATGCATCATAGTGTGAGTGAACGGCGTGTGTGAGTTGGACTACTGAGGAAATCGCATGGACCGTACCTCGCTGTCGCAGCAGCAGAATGGATCGCACGCACCGGCTGTGAGATCGCACGTGCACGAGCACTCGAAGAATGGGCATTGGCCGGATATACTACATAGCGATCAGCACGGGCACGAATGTGGATGGAAACGGTAAACGGCATTGTCGTACCTGTCGCCTACACATGTGCATCCGATCGGTGCGACAAGAGCGGATTTTGCCGCCGAGATCGCAGTCGGCGACACCAGCGACCAGTTGACAGCGGCGAAGGAGGTCGGTGCAGAGGCGCTAGTCTGTGGGGTGCAGCTGAAGCTGGCTGTTGCAGCTAGTAGCACGTAGATGGAGCTGCGCATCCGATGGCGTCGCCTTGCGCTTCCCATATTTTTCAAGTTGAGAATCCTGAAAATCGCACCCTTTCATGGTGCACTGATGTGGGCCACATCATATATCGAAAACCTCTGATAGTGAATACCGCACGTTTTTGTGGGAATTTGAACCCTCGCCTATGCCACATCAACGTTTTAGAGAGTGCATGATGACATTTTACTTGTGAAATTCAGACATAAATTCTCTGAGCAATTCTAAAATCAAAGTTTTACTGACTTGGCGCGAGATTTTTAGATCTTACGTTGCGCTTCAGTCGCGAATCATGTGCTCAATTTGTATTGTGGCGCGCGAAGTTCATCAAGCGAGGGCGGGGAAATACTTCGACGTATTGCTCAAAGGCAAACTATGCCGACGCCGTCGCCGTCAGGGCGAGGAGCAGGTGATGAGGAAGCCGACGACGTGGCCATGGACATGGGCGACAGCAACCAGCGGCACACGCGGCGCCGCGCGCAGGCGCAGGCGTTCACGTTGCTGACGCCCGTGCGAGTCCGTGGGTCAAGAAGCCACGCCACGCCATCGAGTGGCGATCGCACGTCACCGCTGCCGCCCACGACGCCCATGACACCAAACCGCATACGGGCACAAGACGAGAGACTTCTCCATCGCGGCCAGACGATTGTAGGTTGCTGTGCATTGCTGTGTGGTGTTATGTATCGCATCAAAACTCCTAAACTTCGTTTTTTCCATCCAGGCGGCGGAATATTCGCAACGACGACGGAGGCCCTACGAGTTCCAGACGCTACCTGACTCTGGCCAGCGCACGCCATCACACTCTCCACCTTATGGTGGTTCGCCAGCACGTTATTCGCTTGATCAGGTCACCAACGCGGTCGGCTCGTTTGCCGATTTCCTCTATCTTCTGGTAAGAACGTTCATATACAATCGCTTGTGAAACTCCGGGCGTCGCTAAGAAATACTGTACCGTGTTGAGGAACAGGAAGACAGACAGATGGAACATCCGCTCATGCCGACGATTATGGCGCGATACGCGGAACTTGGCGCCGTGATTGAGTCGCAAAAGCGCCATATTGACCACTGGAAGGCCAAAGAACTGGACCTCGCGATATCGGAAGCACAAGAACAGATGGACGCTGTGGGAGGAATCAATCGGGTACGTGCAGAGCAAAATCTGCCCTGAAATCTTTGTCACTTGTTATCTAAACGTTCTATGATTCCTATCCCAGCAACTCGAAACGAAAACGCTCGAATGTGCGACCGCAGTGCTCGAGAAGCAAATGTGGGAAGAGAAATACGACAAGGCCGTGCTGGAGACCAAGTCGATCGCCCACCGCGCACAAGACCAAATCGCCCATCTGACCGCCAAGATCAATGAGCTCCAGCTTCAAAAGCAAGACTTGGAGAGCACGGTCAACGACCGCAATGGGACCATTGCAAATATGGAGCGGGATTTTGGCGAACAGCTAAAGATACTGGAGCAAATGGAACGCCAAGGAGATAAAGGCGTGTACGAGAACCGAAGTCTCGTGGAGCAATGCACCCGCCAAGAGCAGACGCTGCGAGGGCTTCAAAGCCAAATGCAGCAGTTGCAGCAGCAGTGCGAGGCGGAACGGAAGAGAGCTGAAGAGTTGAACAGCGCGGCTCACGTGTGGGAGATCAAGCACCATGAAGAGAAGCGCTTGCGGGAACACATGGAGACTGAACTCATGCAAGCACGCCAAGAGCGCGAAGAAAATGTTCTGCAAATGAAGAAACTGATGGGCGAAAGTGGCAAGTTCCGTGCCGACGTCGAGGCCTTAGCGGCCAAATACGAGCACCAAGTGCAGTTGCTGAGAGAAACACTCAAGACCAAGGACGTGGAAATGGCGGATTTGATGCAAAAGCTGCAAAACGAATCGGACCGTGGTCGACAGCTGAGTCAAGATACCAAGACCATTCGACAGCAGGCGGAGGAAGGATTCTTGGCAATCAAGAACGACTTGGAGCAAAGCTTTGTGGCTCGCGTTGCGAGATTGCGGGAGGAACTGGGTGAAGAAACACAGCGTGTGCGTGGTGAAAACGAGGAGCTGATGCAGCGCTGTCAACATCTCCAGCAACTCAACCAGAAGAAGAGCACTCAAATCGCCGAGCTCATGTCCACACAGCAAAGTTGGGTGGGTGAAGGAAATCAACGACTCAACGATCTCACATCGGCAGTTGGCGAATGGCAGTCCAAGTGTGAAGAACTGCAACATGAAATCCGTGAGCGCGAAAAGGCGAGTGCCGAGGCGCTGCGGAAACAGGGCGGTGAGATTCAAGAGCAGTTCTCTACCCATGTTCGAGATATGGAGACGTATCTGGAACGGAAGACGGCCGAGAGCAATCAACTGCGTGGTACGGTGAAGGCACGAGAAGATGAGCTTCTCAAACTTCGAGATGAGGCTCACACGGAAATTTCCAGGTGGCAGAAAGAGTGCCAGGAGATCAGTACGCGCAGCAATGCGATCGAGTTTGAATGCGGTGCTCTGCAACGCGAGGTCGAGCATCGCAAGAAAGAACTGGAATTGCGTGAGAACGAGGTGGCGACGCTCAAGCAGCAAATTGAAGCGTACTTATCACCAGACAACGAACGCTCCAAGCAAACAGAGTTGCTCCAGCGCGAACGTCTTCGTCTGGAAGATCAAAATCGCAATCAGCAACAACAGATGGAAGCACTGAAACGAGAATTTAACGCCAAGTTGGATGAGATCAACTCGTCCCATCGTCGGGCGGCTGAACAGGAAAGTGCTCAGCGTGCGACGATCGTGTCGCTTCATCACGAGAAAGACGATTTGCAGCGCGCATTAAGCGAGATCTCCGCCGAGAAGGTGGCCCTGGAAGGCCATTTGCAAGGCATGTTGGAAGAAAAAGAGGTGATGCTGGAGTCGTTGACGCAATTTGAGAAGCAGAATGGTGAATTGGAAGATAAGGGGCGCGAGCTCCTTGAAGCACTCACTGATGTCGAGAGGGAGAAAGACGAAGTGCTTCACGCGCTTGAAACAACGCAGAAGGAGAAGAAGGCGTTGGAGAACAACATTGTGGAGATGAAGAAGCAGTTTCACCAGCAAATGGAGCGTCATGCTCGCGCGGTCGAGCAGCTAGATACGCAGGGGCAAGTTGAGCAACTCTCCGCTCAACTGCAACGCTGCGAAGCGGAGATGCACGACCTGCAGCGCCAAGCCAAGACGTACCATGATGCCGCGCGGGTTGCAGAAGAAGGTCTTGTGCAAGCGAAGCAAGTTTTGCAACAGCGAGAGAGCGAGTTACGCCAACAAGCACAGCAGCTTGCCGAACAGCAGGGCTCACGTGGTCAAGCGGAACAACTTTTCTCTCGAGTTCGGCAACGGGAAGGCGAGATCGCAGAACTTCAGCGCCAAGTCACTATGTACCGCGACGCTGCCGGATCTGCAGAAGAGAAACTGGCTCAGGCGACAGAGGCTTTGAAGCAACGCGAGAGTGAGGTGAGCCACACTCGTCTGGTGGAGGAACAAAGTGTGCAAAGTGAAGTGGACCGTCTGGCCGCTCAATTGCAACGTCGTGACGCTGACAATATCGAACTGCAGCGCCAAGCCAGAAAATATCAAGATAATTCACAAGCCGCTGAGGAGAAGTCTGCGAAGCTGACGCAAACTCTGCGTCAACGTGATACGGAACTGAGCCAAGCCAAGCGGCTGGTGGAGACTTCAAAAGAGCAATACCGCGAAGCAGAGACCAAATACCAGTCACTTGGCAATGAATTGACACACATGCGCGAGTGGAATGAGCGTTACAAAAAAGAACTGGAGGCGATGAAAGTTCAAGCAGAAGAGCGCGAACGTCAACGAAAAGGCGAAGCGGAAGCGAGAGAAGGTGAACTGATGCGTCAAGGCCGAGGATTGGAAGCTGAGTACGAAAAACTCAAAGCCGAGCTCACAACGTTGCAAAATACAGCTGGCCAAGAAGTTCGGCGTCTGCAGATGGAGCTGGAGACGCAGAAGTCCAAATTTCAATTGGAACACCAGCGGCTCGTTGCGACAATCGAACGACTCGATCGCCAAGCACGTGGATCGACGATGGAACTCACATCTCTCAATGGAGAGCTGACAAGGTTGCGAGAGGAAGTGGCGCAAGCGAAAGCGGATGCAGACTTCCATGGGTCTGTGCTGAAACAACGTGAGGAGCAGCTGCAGCATGTGACAAGAGGGAAGACGCAAGCCGAGGAGTCGCTAGAACAATGTCAAGGGCAAGTGCAGCGTGTGGAACGAGCGTTTGATGATTTCAAACGACAGACGATGCGCAACGTCAAAGAAAAGAAAGATGCCATCGATCGATTGGAAGATGAGAGCAATGACTTGCGGTCGAAGCTTGCGCAGCAAACGGAGCTCAAGGAGCAAGCCATGCAATTTGCACAGGGTGACAAGAATGCAATGACGACCGAGTTGCTGCGCAAGGAGCAACACTTGTCGGAAGCGAGAGCGCGACTGCGTGTGCTGGAAGAACAAGTGAAATCACTGCAGCGTGAACTCAAGAGCCGGAACGATGGTGTGAAGACCAATACAGAAGGTGAACAGCGTAAGCGGATCGCAGCCGAGCTGGAGAAGGCAGAGCTGCAGGCACAAGTCGTAGCGATGCGAGAAGAAAAGGAAATGCTGCGCGCCAAGCTATCATCGGCAACCGACGAAGTTGCATGTCTTCGACGCGACTTGAACAGCAACGCCGATGAGATGGAGCATGCTCGCAGTGACTTGAAGCACACAAAGACAGAGCTAGCAACACGGCTGAGCTCGATTGAACGCGAGTTGCATCACACACAGACGACGCTGGTGACTGAACGTGACCGCAACAAAAAGCTGAAGGACCAACTGAAGGAGGCGCGGAAAGGGACCCAAACTGATGTGATTGAAAAATCCCAGGAGATTGAATCATTGACGGCCAAAGTACGACAAGTTGTGGCTGAGATGGAGCGGAAAGACCAACTTCATGCAGAACGTGTGGACGACTTGCAGAGCAACGAGTCCAACCTTATCAAGCGACTCAAGCTTGTGCAGCAGCGATGTGATGCGTGTTCCTTGCGAGAGACGGAACTTCAAAAGGAGTTGTCGGATTTGGTCAGTCGAACGAGTGAAGAGCGGCAACAACTCATGGACGAACTCAAGCAAACGCAGATCGTGAACGAAATGCTGCAAGGTGGTGATTTGCTTCAGGAAGGTGTCAGTGAGATGAAAAACCAGCTTGTGGAAGAGCGGAAGCTGGTGCGCCACCATGCGATAACGATCGAGCGCAAGGAATCGCTGATTCGTGATCTTGAAGCCCGTGTACGAAAACTCGAAGCGAGAGTGCGGCAGCAAGAAGCCACATTTGCAGCATCGAAGCACGACGTCGAGCTGAACGCGCAGGATGAACTGGAAGGGATGAATGCGAAGCTTTCCAAGCTCACGATCGAAAACGAACGTTTGCGAGAAGATGGGAACCGTGACAAGGTCTCCTTAGTGGAAAACACGAAAGCGATCAAGTCGCAGCTGAAGGCAAAATGTGTCAAACTGCAGCAGCAAGTGGAGCAACTGGAGGAAGATAATGACGATCTCCGCGCGCAGCAACAACAACAACAGGATCTGTTAGCTTCCGCCGCCGCGGCATCAAAGCAGCCGAAGAAGCAGCAAGTGGCCAACCATGAGAAATGCGACCGACAAATCGAGCGGCTAGTGGCTGCTCTTGAAGAGAAGGAAGCGGATTTGGTCTCGTTGCGGGAGCTCCCTGCCGAGCATAAAGTGGAGAGGAGCCGACGCCGAGAGCAAACGCCATCGTCTTCAGTATCGTCATCGTCATCGCCCCGCGTTCGAGAACTGGAGAGGTCTCTTGACGAGAAAGAACACAAGATCCTGATGCTGAACGATCATCTCACGTACCTCATGACGTCGACGATCGAGCTTCAACACGAAAACGAAACCATCCTTGCACTTCAGCACCAAGAACCTCGCAGTGGCGAGCGAGCTCCGTGAAGAATACTCACAACTTGGAGGGCGTGGTCAATGGAATTTCGTCACCAAACATCAAGCTAAATTGTCCCCCGTCTCTTAATAGAGGGGTTAAATAGACATTTTTCTCTTTTGTACGGTTCCATGTACGGTTTTATTCCTGAAAAAGAAGAAAAGATGGTGCATGGTGGTCAACGACGCAAGCGTCTTCTCCGTGGAGTTGAGCCGACTGTCAAAGTGCAAGACCTGCAGAGAAAGATCAAGCAAACACAGCCTTTTATTGTGCAATGTGCGGCTGCCCAACTGAGACTGTACCTGGCGAGGTGCGAAGACGGTGCTTGGTTGTCGTCTCGTGACTCGGATTTCACGGCGTTCAAGAGAGCGAGACAGCTCACCACCGATGGCGTCATTCGTCGCATTTTGTGGGATGACACGACACTCATGGATGGGGCAGCAACGATTGAGCACTGTATTGACTATTTACTGTTATTATATCATTATAATACCACCCCGTCCTTCTTTTTTTTTTGTTACACCAGCTCCCGTTGCTTTGTTTCGGGTAGGTAGACCCAGAAAAACACCCAACATGCGGCATAGGTGAGCCCATAGCACATAAACGTGGTCGCCGTGCCGAACGTTTCAAACAACGTGAGCAACGAGCCATTCACAAGGAGCGAGATGAGCGACATGGAAAACGTGCAGTAGCTCATGTACCGTGCGCGGTAGCTGCTGTCGGTGAAGAGCTCACTGAGGATCACGACAAAGCAAATGCTGGGGCCGATCGCCGAGAAGATATTCATGATGGCAAACGTGGTGATCACCGCGGCCGAGGCGGCTGGGTTGGTCGCGAAATCGTCGTCCGAATAGCTGGCAAAGATCGCGCTACTGGCGAAAAACGTCATGATCACGACCGCTAAGCAGAGCAAGTAAAGGCGCCGCCGTGGCTGCGTGTTGATGAGGAACCGCGCCGCGATGATGACTGAGATGGCCGCAAGAAGCGCACAGGCGAGCCCAAACAGGTTGGCGTCTCGGCGCGAGAAGTTGGGGATGGCCTTGGCGATGATCTCTGGCCCGTAGAACAAAGATGCGTCGACACAGTTGTTGACGTACGCCAAGAGGATGCCGATGAGCAGCTCCAACCGCGGCGTCACGGACGGAGGCTGGCTTGTCTCTGGCGCCTTTGGCTTATCATTGTTGTCTTCTAGATCGTACTTTTCAGGGTCTTGCTTCCAGCGAAGCCAACGGATACTTTCCGGGAAGGCCGAGTACAAGTTGTAGAGAATGTACAGCGCGGGGAAGCTGCCAAAGGCAAGACACGAGCGCCACTTGTCGCTCACAAAAAGCATAAACAGATACGGCACGGCGACCCCGGAATTGACACTGGCAACCATATATAACCCCACCAATGAGCACACATATCAATACAATAAGAGGTGGCATACCTATCCAACGTACCCGAGTTGATAGAGCGTGAGGTATGTGCCGCGATGCTCGGCGTCGACGCATTCACTGATGTACATGGGCAGCACCAAGATCGAGAGCCCGTTGCCCACGCCAGAGCAAAGCCGCCAGACCACGAGCCAGCCAAAGTTGACGCTCAGCACACTGCTCATGAGCGCACCAAAGATTGAGCACATGCAGGCAAACATCGCGGTCGGCTTGCGACCGAAGCGGTCGGCCAGCACACCACCGGCTAGCATGGAACTCGCGTCACTCAGTGTCGCGGTCGCGCTGACCATTTCTTGCTGGTACGAGGTCAAGTTGAGGTCATCGCGGATGTACTGTAGCGGCGCGGCCATGCTCACGTTGTACCCGTAGATGAGCCCGCCGACAAAGCTGAAGAGCATCCACGTCCGCGGTTTGATGCCGCCAACGCTGCCCATGCCAGGCGTCGAGGAGGAGCCGCCATGGCCGCCGCCGCTGCTGCTGTCCTCATCGTCCACTGCGATCTCACGAGTGTTTTTGTTACTACTGGCGCCGTTGCTGTGGACCTGCTGACGCGACGACGGCTTCCCGTTGTCGTGGCGGAGCCGCAAGAGCTCATTCGTCTCATCATCGGTCATCTTCCGTCAATCACGTCCAAACCCACGAGAAATGAAACATGGGATCAGAAACAAACTGGTCTGATTCTAGGGTATGTTTTTGATTGGATGATATTCTGCTATATTTTCAGCAAATCATATATTGCATGCTTTATACCCAATCACCGATCGCCACTAGGCGCATCGCTCGCGCACTTCCGGCCCCCTCTGTCCAAGATCCCTCAACACCATCGTGAAGGGAAACCCCATACAGAAACGACGGATATCTCCCGCCCTTCTTCTCGGTCTCTGTATATATAGGGGCACCACACCACCACCAGCACAAAAAAAAGAGATGTCGTCGGCCGGAGTGAGCAACGAGCGCTACTGTACGGTGCTTCTCCAGCCCGCACAGGGCAGTGAGAAGGCGCTGCCGCCGTCCCAAGATGAAATCCTCAAAGGCCTGGAATCGCCAAAAGTGGAACTCAAAATCAAGGCCGTCAAGAGCGCGATCCTTGGGCTTGTCCATGGCGAAAAGTTTCCCAAAGTGCTCATGTCCATCATCCGCTTTTGCTCCACGCAAAGCGACCACACACTCAAGAAATTGCTGATGGTGTACTGGGAGATCGCGCCAAAATACGAGCAAGCGCCCAACGATGCCGCGCTTCCGCCAGGCGCGCCAAAGCCGACGCCAAAGCTTTTACCCGAGATGATCTTGGTCTGCAACGCGCTGTTGAACGACTTGAACCACCCGAACGAGTTTATCCGTGGCTCGATGCTGCGCTTTCTGTGTAAAACCAAAGAGCGCGAGATCTTGGAACCGCTCAAGGACGCCGTCAAGGCCAACTTGGAACACCGCCACTCGTACGTGCGCAAGAACGCAGTCATGACCGTGTACACCATGTATAAAAACTTTGGCGAGCTGTTGATCCCGGACGCGCCCGAGCTGATCGAAAAACTGCTTCTCAATGAAACGGACGCCGGCACACGGCGCAATGCCTTTCTCATGCTCTTTGACTGTGCACAAGACCGTGCGGTGCATTTCTTACTGAACGCGATGGACCAAGTCGCGAAATTTGGAGATGGCTTTTCGCTGGTGATCTTGGAGATGACCCGCAAAGTGTGTCGCCAAGATCCGTCGCAGAAAGCGCGCTTTGTGCGGTGCATTTTCCAGTTGTTGAACTCGGCGTCGCCCGCGGTGAGCTACGAGGCCGCGTGGACTTTGGTGACGCTCAGTTCGGCGCCAACCGCAGTGCGTGCGGCTGCGAAGACGTACTGTGGGCTGCTGAACTCGCAAAGCGACAACAATGTCAAGCTTATCGTGCTGGACCGGCTCGCCGACTTGAAGAAGCACCATACCAAGGTCTTGCAAGAAATTCTCATGGATATTTTGCGTGCGCTGGCGTCGCCAAGCATTGACATTTGCAAAAAAGTGCTGGATATCGCGATGGACTTGGTGTCGACGCGTAACATTGAAGAAGTCGTCCACCACCTCAAGCGGGAAGTCGTGAAAACGCAAGACAAGTCGCTGGACAAGAGTGGCGAGTACCGCCATTTGTTGATCCAAGCGATCCACGCGTGTGCGGTCAAATTCCCAGAAGTCGCGACCCATGTGGTCCACTTATTGATGGAGTTTTTGAACTCGGACGGCGCGATGGACGTGATCCTTTTTGTGCGTGCCATGTGCGAGTCGTACCCAGAGCTTCGTGAACGGATCTTGCAGAAACTGTTGGTGTCTTTTTCGGATATCTCGCTGGCCAAGGTTTACCGTGTCGCGCTGTGGATTCTCGGCGAGTATTCCTCGGATCTGGGACCAGTGGAGAGCGATACGTCTATCTTGGAGGCGGCCAAGACGATCTTGGCGGCACTTGGCCCGTTGCCCTTTGTGTCGGCCGCACAAATCGCTGCGAATGGCGCGAACAAAGACAAGGAGGCAGAAGCTGCCGATGAAGGAGTGGCGTATACCAAGCCTGTTACCAAGAGCGTCGTGCTGGCCGATGGCACGTACGCGACCGAGACGTCGTATTCGAGTCCAGCGCCATCCAAGAAGAGTGGTGGAAATGCCACGGCGGCTGCGGCCACCGATGACGATGGCACCCCCGGATTGCGCAAATTGATCTTGAATGGCGACTTCTTTTTGGCCTCGGCGGTCGCGTCGACGCTCACGAAGCTTTGTTTGCGTGGCATGCGTGCCAACGGCCAAGGTGCGGCCCATGGCCCTGTGAAAAACCTCATCATCGAGTCGACGCGGTCCATGTGTGCCATCATCGCGTACGGCCAGTCCAAGGGCAACAAGCACGATATCGATGAAGACTCATCGCGCCGCATCCTGATGGGCGTTCACATCTTGTTGGACCCGACGTGCACGCAAGAAACGTTTTCCATCATCACGGAGGAGTGTCGTGCGTCTTTCCGTGGGCTTCTGGAAGCTCAGAAAGCGCAGCAAGGTGACCAAAAGGACGACGAAGAACCAGTGACACAAGCCGACGATCTCATCAGTTTCCGCCAGTTGCGTGGCAAGAAAGCGCTCGGTTCCACCGATATCGATATCGACGACGGCGCGGATATCAATCGTGCTCTGGGCCAAGATGGTGCGAACGAGTACAGTGGCAAGCTGCGCCATGTCCACCAGCTGACCGGCTTTGCCGATCCCGTGTACGCCGAAGCGTACGTGACCGTCCACGACTATGATATCGTGCTGGAGATTTTGGTGGTCAATCGCTTGCCGCAAACGCTCAACAACTTGTCGGTGGAGCTGTCGACGATCGGTGACTTAAAGATCGTCGAGCGCCCACAGCCACAGACCATTGGGCCGTTGGATCAGCGTACCATTCGAGCCAATATCAAAGTGTCTTCGACCGAGACGGGCCATATCTTTGGCACAATCGTGTACGATTCCACGTCGGGTGCCGAGAAAACGTATGTGAATTTGAACGATATCCATCTGGATATCATGGATTACATCCAACCGTCCAGCTGCAGTGATGCCGAGTTCCGCAGCATGTGGGCTGAATTTGAATGGGAAAACAAAGTCGCCGTCAACACGGAGATCACGAATGTGTTTGAGTTTTTGCAGCACGTCGTGGACAAGACCAACATGCGGTGCCTCACGCCGACCGCGTCGCTTGGTGGCGATACCAACTTTTTGGCCGCGAATTTGTACGCCAAGAGTGTGTTTGGCGAAGACGCGCTGGTGAATTTGAGTGTCGAGAAGCACGACAAGGGCAAAATCAGTGGCTACATCCGTATCCGCAGCAAGACCCAAGGCATCGCGTTGAGTCTGGGCGACCGCATCACGGCGATCCAACGGGGCAAGGAAGAGCAGAGCAAGCGGAAGAAGATCCTCACGTAGAGACAGGAACAAAAAATATGAAAAAAAAAAGCACACGAGGAGGCGGAAAGAGCAACGAGAAGAGAATGACAAGTACCGCAGGAGCTGAACGAGCCGAGCCGCCGAACGAAAAGGTGTGGAAGTCTATGTTTTTGATATATATCTACAACAAAAAAAGAAAAATGCTACTGGTTTTCGCCTAGAAAAACGAGCCCTTGCATGCTTGTATACAGTATGTTGTATTTGCTATTCCTCCTATCTCCCGTATGCCTCTATGCGCTATGCTTGCTGGCGCTTTCTTTTGTCTGCGGCTTGGAGACGATCTGCAACGCCCAGTCGTGGTACGGTCCTTCGGCGTCGACGCGTCTCACAGGCGTGAGCTCCACCCCCCAGTCGGGTGCGAAGACGTGCAGCTTGTTGCCCACAATTTCCATGCGCGGGTACACTTCCTTGGCTGCAGAGAGAGCCTCTTTGGTCGTCATTGTATTTGCTTCTTCTGCTGCTTCCAGGATATCGTAAATGCTTTCCAACTCGTCCTCGCGATGCGCCACGACCAGCTCCACTTCAGCCTGAACGCCAAACGTCTTGAGCATTTGCCGATGGAGCCACTCGCCCACTCGGCGCGGCACCATCACCGCCGGCACGGCCACACTTTGCTGCTGTTGCTTGCTGTCCGCATCGCCGCCATCATGGTCGTCGTACTCGTACTCGCCGTGGTGGCCACTAGAGCCCGACATGACCATCACGCGGTCTTCGTCTTCGTTGTTGACGATCACGACGCCCACGGCTCCTGCAGAAGCGGCGTTGCGTGCTTTGGTCTCAAAGAAACACGCGCCGCGCTTGATGATCACGACCATTCCTTTGACCACCGCGCCATTCGCAAGAGGGGTGCAGCCATCCAGTGGCTCGGCCAGCACCATTTTTGCCAATGGGAACTTGGACGAGCCACGCTCGATTGGCGCGACACCAAACGAGGAGCCAGCACAAGAGAACGCAAAGCTTTTCTTGGTCGGATCTTCGTGGGAAGCACCAGCAGCAGCTGCAGCTGCTGTGTATGGGTTCTTCTTGCCTGGACCCATATCCATATCCACCGCCATCTCCACGTGGACATGGAGACGGCAGTGGCGACGCAGTGCCGGTTTGTGTCGTCCATGCGCAAAGTCGTACAGTCGATGGTGGGGCAACAGCAACGGCAGCTCATCATCTTCATCAAGATCCTCTGGGACACCAACATTGCCACTGAAGCCGCGCCGCTCGGGAAGCCACGAAAGCACGTTGAACCTTGCATCCTCCATGCCCGTGGTCTCAATCCACTCGCTCGTATCTTGGCGCGTGACGCGGATGATACCGTCCATCTTATCCACGCGGAATAGCCCAAGTCGTGGTCCGCCGTGGAGGTACTGGAACGTATTGTCAGAAAGCACTTGATGGGTCGTCGTGGTCGTGGTCGTATCTCGACGGTCCAGGCCATAGGCAGCGTTCACTTCTGGCGAAAGATCCGAGAGTCGAAGCATTCGCTCTTCCCCGTCTTCCTCTCCCTCTTCTCCGTCGACTGGTGTGGCTGCTCGAAGTTGGTTCTGTTTCTTTTCACGTTCGATCTGATCCAGCTGCGCTCGGATTTGCTTTTCAAACAGCGGTAGCCAATCGGCCACGTCCTTTTGATGTCTAACAGCGGCACCAACATCGCCCGTCGACGGGGAAGACGTGCGATGGCTCATGGGCTTGGCACACCGCTCCGTGCGGTCCACGACCAGACCTTCGTAGTCCAGCTGGTAGCCCAGCGGGTGCCAAAACACGGGCTTAGGACACTGTCTCCGGTTAAGTACGATGCGACTCGCTTCATCATCGCCAGCGTCCGCAGCCACCGCAGTACTACCAGTAGTGGTGGGCAAGAGCACGCTGGCCACTTGCGTTGCATTCCCCACGCCCACTGGGAACGGGTGTGCTTCGGTCGTGAACACGTAGTTTCCCTGGCGAATGAAATGGGTCGTGTTGAAAAGCAAATACAAATATTTGCACGTTTCACTCAAAAAAAAAGACGGCATTTGGTCGTATAATTCTTTCGTGTCGATATCCCTCACGGTCGCGTACCCACACTTGGTTTTGGTATGCTTTTGCAGCGAATGCACAAAATGTGCACCTGCTCGTAGCCACGATGGGTCCTGTGTGGCTTCATGCATATGGAAAGTCGACTCGATGAGCTCTGGCCGCAGTGGGTAGCTCGCAGCGCTTCCGCCACGCACGGGTTTCCACGACAGCACGTTGAACTGTTCGGGGACAAACCCGTACTCTCGCCAGACCCGGTAGAAGGAATTCATGGACCGAGACGCGGCATTCAAATGGCCCATCGAGGCCTGCATGCCTGGCCAAAAGGCCACCAAGTTTTCAAAAATCACACTGTTCCCATGGCCACAGCCCGACCACATGGAGACATCAGCAAACCAGTCGCCATGGACGTTACAGGCCATCACGGCTGCGTACACAGTGTCAAACATCTCGAGCATCTCGTTATCGTCAAATGTGACGTACATTTTCCATAGATATTCATAAAAGCTGTCGGAATTCGAGCCAGGACCAGACGAAGTCTCGGTCCATTCGCCTGTCTTGGTGTCAATGTGTTTGCCCAGTAAACCGACTTGAGAGCGCCTCACGAACAAGGCGCGGACGGCCTTGCGAGAGGCGTTTGCGTAGCTGGCGTTCCCTGTGAGCACGCTGAGCATCGTAAACTCCATGGACAACGAGCCAGCGCCTGCTGTTGACGCGATGGGCGTCTCGCCCTCAGGCACACCGAACCGCAAGTTGACCGTGCCGTACGGGATGCCTGTCGTGGTGTTGAACGCTGGCATCAGCCGGTCCGCCAAGCCAATGGCAAGCACGAGCAGCTCATTGTTGTATTTTCCGTGTGGGAACAACCGCAGTTTCTCATCGATCGCAAAAAGATGCGCGGAAAGCAACCCGCCTAGGACACGGATCGTGGTTTCAAACACCGAGACTTCCGTATCCAAGTCAAAGTCGGCTCGCTCTATTACGAGCTGGACGGCGCGCTGGAATTCGTGGGCATCTTCCAAGATCGCCAGTGTATCCAGCGTGTCGATCAGTGTGAGCATTTGGATCTTGCCGAGTTCAAAAGTCTCTCCCTTGCAAGAGAGAGGAAGCAGCGCATCCAAGGGAAAGGCGTGGTCCATGTACCCGTGGTACGCGTGGTAAAACATCTCCTTGACGGTGGCGACGAGCACGAGCCGCTCTTCTTCACTCACGGAAGTGCTGGCGCCGAACACGTACTGGTCTTTCTGCACGAGTCCACACGCCACGGGCGTACACACTGACAGCGTGTACTTGCAAAGAGACGGCTCGTCCACGGCTTCAATGTAGGTCTCATTCGCTCGAAACACACAGCATTTGTACTGGATCGTGACGCTGCGGGGCGTGGGCTTTTTGTGGTTCTGATTGTCCAGGTTGTCCAGATCCAGTGGACCACAGACGTCGCCCATGGGGTAGAGCTGTTCGACGAGGTACCCGAGAAGCTCTGGATGCCGTGCGGCGTCCAGATCGCCATCTAGACGCACGATACGCATCCTCCTGCTCGCGTCGGTGGTGAAGGTGCCCAACGTAATGCTCCATTCGCGGTGGCTCTTGTTGCTTGTGTCCTCGTGCTCGCTCCTGCTGCTGCTGCTGCTGCTGTACACGTGAAGCTGGCGCACATGGCGTCCGACGCACCACTCGTATCGCCACCAGTTGTCGGCTTCGTGGAACGTGAGACAGTCGCTCTTGCCACGCAAATGGCGACGGAATTTGTTGGAAAACGCGCGGAAACTCGCCCCCGAGATGACGCGCAAGCCCGTGTCCGCATGGACCGTCGGGTCCACACTCTCAGCGGCCGTGGTGGCGCTTACATGATGGACAAGCGCCACACAAAAAAACAGCAGCGCGGCTATGAAGTACGCAAGCCGACGATGCGCCGCCGCTTGAGGCACGGCGACGCCAAGCGGAGCCAGCAGCGGCCATCGTTGTTGACGTGGCAGCATTGCTGGAAAAAACCTCCAAGAGTTCACATCAAAATGACACAGGTGGTCAAATGGAGTGGACCACATAAAATTGGGCAACTTGAAGTGAACCTAAATGAGCCACAAGTTAATCGGTTAACCACCTTCGATGAACCAAAAAGCAAGAAGAGAAAAAAAAACAAAGGAAAATGGCTTGGCAGGTGGAAGTGGAAGGCGGCGGCGTGCGTGCGCTGCGCGCATTCTTGACGGAGAAGATGCAGAAGCAGCTTCCTAAAACTGAAAACAGCGATGTGGTAGTACCATCCGATCTTCGCCAGTGCGCCTCGTGGCTGCAGGAGCTGCGCAAACGCGACCGGACCACACCGTCGCTGCGCTTCTTTCTTGCACAGCAAGGCGGTGCGCGTGTGCACCCACGGGCGACAGCACCGGAGGAAGAACCAAGCGACAAACAGAAACGATATCTGGAGAAACGTCGAGAAAAGCTGATGCGGCTGGACGAGGAGATGCGGTATGGGCATCTCGTGAAGAACGTCAAGACCCAAACAAGATCCAAAGAGCTCCAGCGCAGCCTCACGTCCGCGAAGCAGCACCTGTCGATCGGCGCCAACATGGTCGTGTCGCGCGTCGTTGCGTTCATTGTGGTGTACATTGCATCGCGGCCACTGACGGATAACGAGACCACGGTGAGTATTATAATATGACTACTGTTGCTACAGTGCACTGACATGATGTACTGTATGTATGGCTGGAAACCGCAGCGCATCATCGCTGGTCTTGGTGGCGCTGTCGGAATGATGTTGATTGAGATGGTGTTATTTATCACACGAGCAGCCAAGTACGATGCCATTGAGAAGCAGCAACGGATGCACAAGGAAAGCGTGTTCGAAGGGAAATAAGCAGTCTCCGCATCGTACGGAAAGAATAGTTTCAGTCTCAATTCCCGCACACAAACAAACTCTAAACCCAAACCGACCTCGGCTTCGCTGTTCTCATTGCATTCCTGTTTCAAGTCCATGTGCTAGCCATGGCTCCACCAGTTCCTCAACGCCACCGTTTCGATCATTTTTCTGTGACATGTGCAGCATATTTTGGGATTTGACGCAGTACTGTATTTGCAAGAATAGTAGTTCATGAGGGGTACTAAAAAGACCCAACTTTTCCTAACAGTTGGGTCATATTGTTTTTTTCGTTGGTCCCAAACTTTTTTTCAAACTGTGGGTTTTTGACACAATTTTTGAACTTGAAAAAAATAAGGTTGCGCGCGACTTGAATGATGCCCAAAATGCCAACGGCGACATCTTTGTGCACGCCAAAACGCGCGCCACTGCACGTGTTCCGTGGGCTTTTCCTGCTTGTAGTCGTGGTGCTATGGACGGCTTGTGTGTGCGCACAGTCGCAAGGCTCAGCGGCCGCGTCGCACGCGGAACTTCCCAAGCAAACAGCTCGTCAGCGGAAGTTTCCTGGTATGCGTTCCCATTCATACCCCCATCAATCACACCATCACCACCACCACCACTGACCCTTCTCTCTCTTTCGCTCTCTGAAATAGTCAAGGGAAAGCATACAGCAGCAGCAGCCTCCGCAACAAAACCAGCAGTGGATCCACTGTATTCGGGCATGACCCGCGGCAAGTGGATGGACGAAGGCGAGCGCATGCGCGGCACGCTCACGCAATGGGAAGAGTCCGCTTCTTACAGATTTTACGACAAAGCGACGCTTCGCATCCGCTTGGAC
>JAADWJ010000194.1:0-35589 GCA_023336165.1 Pythium monospermum
CATAGAATGCATCATTGTTGAGCTGGGCCTGCTTCCCGTGGGCACAGAGAAGATCTCGGCACTCCATATCACCAAGAGTGACTCGGTATTTGAGCAAGCTTATCAAGTGGGTATTGCACGAGTCTATCGATCCAAAATCCCGCGGCGGATTGAAGACATTTCCTACGGTAGATTTTACAATGTGATGTGCCAATATCAGAACAGTATTGATTAAAAATTGCGGCCAATCAGAGTGCATGTTGAAGTGTGATTCAGAAAAAATCACAAATGCCTTCATTATATATATTAATATAGGTAGTACAAACAAACCCGTCCTTCATCTAATCTATTGAACTACGTCGGCCTGCTTCATGTGGAGGTGGGCTGCGACCGAAGGGAGCGCCCCCGACTCATCGGAAGAGGCCGACGTACGAGCGAAGCGAGATTTGCCAACATCGACTCTTAAAAAGCATGTTTGGTTCGTTTCCTGATCTGTACTACATTTAGTTATTCTCTGTCCAGATGGTTCAACCATGCACATGGTATTAATGGACCAATTGCCATGCACATGGTAGTCACTGCATGTGCACATGGAACTAATTGGAACCCGCAGTTGCTCCAGGAGATATAGAACGCACATGTCGCAGATTCTGTGGTCTTTTTATTTTTATGTGGTGGTGGCGTTGAGTTTATGCGTATCCAAAGCGCTGGGTTGATAAGTCTCACATGCTCGCCAGCTCAGCAGTACAGAAAGCCTGGAAAGTACACGCTTTGGCGTCCGAGCGCGTTTTGTAGATTTCGCCACAATGGTCTTTCCACACTTTTGCACTGAGCCCTTTGTGGATGTTCGCGCCAATTGGGAAATACACGGGCAAGTCCGGTTTCAGCTGCGTCGGGTTCAACAAGATCTCGGCCACCTCACCACTGCGTGAATCGACGGTCACAAACTCTTGGCCGATCCACGCCATGTAGGCGTGCAAGGCGATCTTGTTGACTGGCTCCATGATCTTCTTGTCAAACAACTTGAACCAAGCATTCTCGACGTCGCGCCCTTCCGAGACACACGCTTTGATCAGATTTTTGAGCTGCGGGTTTTTGATCTGAGTTTCATAATACTTTGGCAGCCAGCTGAGAATGTCGAACAGACCCACGATATACTGGCAGTCACCTACAGTTGCCGTTGGGAACCGAACTTTGTGTTTCAATTTCTCTGAATTGTGGACATTTGGACATTCCCGTAAGGCTCTCGCGAGTGCGATTTCCGTCATCAAAGAATGCCCAAGCCCATAAGTCGCACCGAATGTGGCAGCCGTGGCCACAAACAAGTTGCTGCGTCGTTGCGTGATTTCGATGGTGGCAAGCTCGACGTGTTCGAACTTGTCCAGCAGCGCCGTGAGGTTCTGGGAGCCTGGTTCTTTAGCCAGTTCACTGGCGGTGCGGTAATCGTTTGTTTTTCGAAACAGTCCTACGATCGCTTCATGAATTTTCTGTTTGTGGCCACACAAAACGCTGAAGAGCCAGTGGTCGGCTTGCACGACGACGAGTTGGTTGCCGTTCATGATAAGTTGCTGGAGTGGCGATTGCAACACTCGTGGTGACATAGCCTTCGCGCCGGACGTGGTGTCAACTGGTAGTGCCAACGCCTCCGTCTTGAGCTGCTCGTTCTCCGCTGTCAGTGTATCTACTGATGTCTGTAGCTCCTCGTCATGGCTCTTCAGCTGCTTGATCTCGGCCGTCAGTGTCTCTACTGCAGTTTGTAGCTCCTCGTCACGAATCTTGAGCTCTTCGACTTCTACAGCCAGTGACTTCATGGAGTGCTGCAGCTTCTCGTTCTCCGCGTGCAGTTGTTCGTTCTCCACGAGAAGCTTGTTTGTGCGGTCCACGGGAAGAGACTGCAGCATAAACGTGTACTCTAACGTGGTCGTAAACTCCATGGCTTTGAACACGACTGCCACGAAGAGAATGCGAGATCCCGTGTCAGCCGATGGCTTGGACAGCGAGCGGCACAATGGCTCGGGCTCGCCGTCGTTGCTGGATTGTTCCAGACTTTTTGCGATGTTCTACAAGACATTGCAATACTTGAGAACCACAGACGAGAGCAAGGTGGCGAGTGGAACTGGCTTCCTACCACGGCGTAGTCCTTGGCCTTGGCTTGCGGGATGGCTGTGTCCAGCGTCACAAAGTCTGCGATAGCAAGCTCGGCCGTTTGCCTACAATAGTATCCATATTAGGCGAGTCTATTCTCCGTACCACTCACTCAACAAGTAAACCATGTGAAAGAGCGTACCATTCCTCAAACGTCACCGTGTCCTCCACCCAAATGCGCAACTTGTCATCGACGACCGACAACGAGTACTTGAAGGTACGTGGCTTACCATCCACGGTGAACACCACCGCTCCTTTTGTAGAGTACGCCATGGCTAGAGTTTCTTGAACTGTGTGCCCTGGAGCTGCTCGAGAGGTGTGATACTTAGTTATCTATTGGCCTCTCTGCTATGATGAATCGGTCATTGTCCTGGAACCACTTATTCTTTATCTTATCCACTTGCATGTATGGATCCATTTTTAGGCTCGCCTGATGAGTTTCGCATCCGTGAAGCTTTTGCCAAAACGAGTGCTTGGGGGCTGCCAAAAATGGATCGCTCAAATTTGATGGCAAGCACGAGTTGTTTTCATTTATAGACAAATTCAATGGCGCCAATCGTGTGGCGATCGGCAATGGCGATGCAGTCGTGTCAAGGTGATGGAAGTCTTGCAAAAAGAAAATCGGGTCCCAATAAGTTGCACATGTCGCAGATTCCAGACTGTTGCACGTGACTATTGGCCAATCACAGTCGAGTATATTGGCCAATCAATTCTTGACCTCTCGATTGGCTGTTTCCTGGTCAGATCCATCGAAAAGCTCCCAAGATGGCCGCTCTTATCGCAGGCGTTGCACGCCATCGAGCGTTGCTGCACCGACTTCAAGGAAGCTCGCAGGCTGCTGCCCGTCGCCATGCAGCATGGCGCGGCCCGGCCGCCATGACGTCGTTGCCGGCCATCACGTTCCCGTCGTTTTCGACGGGCCCGACAACCAAAAAGCCACGCGTTGTCGCGCGGAAAAATCCCGTGGCCGATCGCGGCGACGCTGCGCAAGCCGTGGCTGGCGTGACGTCCGCTGCAGCCACCGGAAACGGAGATGGCAAGGCGACCCCGACACCTCCTCCTTCTCAACAGCGAGCGCCTTTGTCCGCGGAAGATATCCGTAAACTCCACAAAAAGTGGATTACCCCTTCGGCGACGACAAAAGTCGACCACAAATTGGTCCTTCGTGCGGTGTACGACTGCTACAAGCCGCTGTACGCGTCCCATCCGCTGCTCATTGGCAAAAAGTGCGCATTGCCCATTGCACGGGGCGCGCGTTCTGCGTTTAAACCTCTCGAGTACGACGACTTTGTGACCAAACAAACAGAGACGTACGCGTTGGAATCGCTTGTGAAATCGCAAAATTTCCGCCCCGCTTTTGAGGTGATGAACCATCGCCAATGGGTCGCGTCCACAGTGGGCAGCCTCGCCTTGGCAGATGGTACAAGAGTCGACTTGAGCCGCCACTTGCCAGAGTACCTCTCTTGGGAGATGCAAGCCAATGCCCACCGTCACATGTACATGCAAGTGCAGACGTTGTACGAGAATGCGCTTGCGCAGGGCGTCTCCACAACACCGACGATGGATTTGCTTTACGTGGACGCGCTGCTGACAGACAAGAAGTTTTCTGCGGCACTGGCGTTGTACACAAACCTTCACCAGCTAAAGCATCCATTGGCGCGCGATTTCTACACGGCGATCTTGAAAGCCACTGCGGCGACACTGAACAGCACCGTGGCGACACAAGTCATCCAGGAGATGGAGAGCAAAGGCGTCGCGATGACTGCGATCGAGTGTGAACATGCCATCAGATCATTGGATGGCGAGTTCGTTCTTGACCGCAGCAACAGCAGCAAACAAGACGGCCACCACCGCCACCGGCGCCGATCGCTTTTCTCTGAGATGTACGAGCAATGCGTGAAGCAGATCGCCGAGCAAGATGCGCAGCCGGACAAGTACGTCTCGGTTTTGAAAGCCAGCCGCCACGTGGTCGACTTGTTTGATGGTCTGGTCGCCACATCATTGCCTGAACAGCCTCAGCAGTCGCCGCCCCATGCGTTGTTTGTTCGTGTGGTCGGTGCAGCGATGTACCTCCAAGAGTACGACGCCGTGGGAAAGTACATGGCGCTCTACGAACGCACGTTTGGCAAGCCAGCAATGGATCCGCCTCTCGTTTCACTGGCGACCAACGCGTTGCTTCTTCAGAAAAAGCCCGTCGTTGCGTGGGACTACGCGCTCAAGATCGCTGCGATCGCACGAAGCGACCCGCTTCTCTCAGAGAGTGATGCCGCCGAGTGCAACCGAGTGGGCCTGGTCCTTGAGTATTTGAAACTCCACCAAGAGACCGCGCTGCTCAAGCAACTGTTGGTCTCGCTCGGTGGCCAAGCGCTGCTCGACGTCGCACTGTCCAAGAGAACCCGCGAGTACGCGCTGCGTGCGATAACCAACGATACCAACGCCACCAGCGACCTGGAGCTGTGGCAGTTCATGGCCGACTATGCGCACGCGTTCCCTGTGCTCGCCAATTCACGCTGGCTGACTCATTTTACCCGCCAATGTGTTGCAGCAGGTCGCTGGTCGCTGGTGGTGAAAGCGATCCAGGCGCGCGATCCGAGCCAAAAGCCCACGTTGTATCCTGTGCTTGGAGCGTATGTGGCCAGGAAAGTGGTTGAAGAGAAGAATGAAGCGAATGCCAGTCGGGAGCTCTTGCAGTTGGTGGCGCAGCTGCCGGATATGGTCAATAGTGGTGATTTTAAGGAGAGTGAGCTCAAGGTCCAGTTCGCAAGTGACGTGATCCGCGCCATGGACGCCTTGCAGCGCCAAGAGAGTCAAGAGAGCTCGGCCTCCCAGATGCCAGAACAACAACAGCAGCAGCCGTTCGATATTGGGCGCGTCCATGAGCTGTATCTCCGTGACGAGCCCATCGATGCGATCCCGGAAGACGTGCGCGAGATCGTGCGATGCTCAGCTTGAAAGAGCGCGGAACCTGCGTCACCCAGGTCCACAGAAAGGTTGTGATACCGGTAGATCACCACAGCGTAGCATTGGGTAAGAGACAGTGTACAAAATCAAAGGGTGGTGTATTTCAGTGTTCATTTGTGTAGAGTCTCAATGACTGCGATGGTGCACTACTACTACCGTACTGAACAGGTATACTACTCCGTCATCGACGTGTTTCGACAGTACTACCGGTAGCACTGTGTGTTGGAGTCAATGCGTGGTTAGAAAACCCTCTTTCTTAGCACCCTGGACGCTTGGTGGTCGGCTCTGGGGTCACTGGCTCCACAGTCGTTGGCTCTGGTGTCACTGGTACTTCCGTCGTTGGCTCTGGCGTCGTAGGTGCTGGGGTGGTTGGCGCTGGGGTGGTCGGTGGAGGGGTGGTCACTGGTGGGATGCCCTTAAAGCAAGTCGCTCGGATCGGGTTGATGAATTGCTCAAGGAACAAAGTCTGCTTCAAGCCGATGGGCGCGATGCACTCGGTGTACTCTTTCCACACAAACGCTTCGAGTGGCGTGAGACAAGTCTGCGACCCACACAGGCTCGCCAAGGTTGCCTCCGTGAGCGGCGGCATGCTCTTGAAAGGGTACCCGGTCTCGGTTGTACACGCCGTGAAGCCTGGGTCCAGCAAGAAGGGGCGCAGCGTGGCGAGCACGCAGTTTGGTGGCGGATCCGCGGCCGACACGACAGCGGCCGTTGAGGCAAACGCAAGAGCAAGGAACTTCATGGCTTTGGGAGCTTTGGAGCTTGAGCGAGAAGATTTGGATGTGAGCGGCTTGAGAATTGGTCCACGTAGCGGAAGGATCCATATTCCAGAGCTGGGAGTCCCACTGGGACACTTTGCGACTCCCAGCCAGATTCCTGGAAGCTCCGCATCTCCATCGAGTTCATGGAACGAGGGATCAAGCAAGCCGCGTGCGGACGACGACATGCACAGTCGGGTTTGCTTTGCAAGCCAAATATTATACGAAGGCCATCAACACTTACACTGTGATACAGTTGAACCGCGTCACAAGGATGCCATGATCCATCGAATGATGGGGTGATGCCAAATACGAAGTGGGCGATTTCGTCTGCGACAGAGTTATTTGATTTACCTTGTTATAGAACACGCAATGAAATACAACCTTGTTCTGTATGATTTACGGTATGTATCCAAAAAATCTCAGGCCTTTCGGGTGGATCTCCTTTTTGGTGCAAGGCGAGACCGTGATGGCTTGATGCATCAGGCTCACGTGATGCCATGGTGGCGACTGGATCTGTCCGGATCACAGTGATCTGGGCACCGGTGACACCGGTGCCCCCAACACCAGTCCGGTGTTGCTGCAATCCTGGCCCGTTGCCAGGCAATCGTGAGCCTCCAGAGAGAGAAACCAAGCCAAGGTTCCAGCTAGATGAAAATGCTGCTGACACGCGACATTATTAGGTTCAGCTAACTGCGCCGTCATCGTTTCCGGTTCCATTCCCGGAACTGTATGCCATTCACCGACCTGGTGCACGCCACCCTTCATGAGCATGGTTTGGGACTCTGTGCATTCTGTGCTATGCAGCACACTGTAGCGTGCAATGAGCCTGATCCCTCGCCAACAGTTTGCCATTGCGCCTCACATCCGCCACGTTGTTGTGGCCTGGAACTCGTCAGGACTCCTGACTCAGAATCACTCTAGGTGCGTGGACTGCAATGTTCAGGCTGACTGGTGCGTGTATTATCCAGGATTTACATACCAGCCAATCATCGTCATGAATGGTTTTGACCAATCCCCAACAAGCATATCATGATGTTGCTTGAATGTCGCAGGAACGTGAACGGTCTTCGATCGAAGGAAGGGACGAGGGCGCACCTCTGTGGAAGGAACGGCACAGAAAGCGACCCCAACCGCTCGACGCACACGCAACGACGGGCAGCCATGGCGAGCAACAGCGGTAGGTGCATCCCCTCCCCTTGATGGCATCGCCCCAGTACTTTCCTATGATATGCGCCTAACTGTTACATCTGATGAATGATAGAGGACGTGCTCGGGGAGCTTTACACATGGGACACGACCATTGAGGAAATGTACGAGCGCGGCGTGGACCATGCGGATTTTGACGAAGACGAGGCGCTGGAAGCGTACGAAGAGATCATCCAAGTGGCCACAGCGCCCGACGACACTGAAGACGCCGTACTGAGCCTCGCGGCGCAGTTATTGACCAAACACTTTTACAAGTTTCCCCACGTCCACTTGAATGTGGTGGATGTGCTCGTGGGGCTGTGCGCGCCCACACGGCCCCAAGCGGTGCGGATCCACACCGTGCGGTCGCTTGTGCTGATCGCCAAGGGAGCGAAAAGCGCGACGCTGGCGCGTGCGTGTCGCGAGCGCATGGCGACCAACGCGGTCAGGCTGTTGAAGTTTGAAACCTCGCCCGTGATCGTGCGCCACTTGACGCAGCTCCAGGAAACGCTGGAAGAGCTGACCACGCAGGCGGCGGAGAAGGAAAAGAGCAAGCGCGAGCGCGCGGCTGATCGCCAGCAGGCACGTGAGTCCAAGAAAGACGAGAGATCTGAGAGACCAGGACGGGTCGAGAGAGAGCAAGTGGACAAGCCCACGACCACTCGGTACAGCAGCAGCCGAGACGACGACGATGAGAGGCAGTACGCCAAAGGAAGGGATGATGACGAGCGTTCGCAGCACAGCCGACACGAGTCCACCAGGCGTGGAGAGAACCGGTCGGAAAGCTCCAACCAACGCGACGACTACCACCGCCGTGATGACCGTGACGACGACAGAGGCAGAAAGTATGACCAGCCACCGCTTCCACCACCACAGCAGCATCAGTCGCGCGAATGGCGCGCAACCAGCGGCGGCGGCGGCAAAGACAAGAACGGCGTCCATGTCAAGAGCCAAGGGTGTCCACCGAGCCCATACATTTTCATCGGCGGCGTCCCGCGCGACACGACGCAGTACGATATCTCCAACTTTCTTTCGTGCATCGACGAAGGGATCACGCCGTCGTGTGTGCAAGTCAAGTTCCCAGGGCAGACCTACCACAGCAGCAATTACTTAGGCCGAGGTGGCCGCGGCCGTGGAGGAAGAGGAGGCGCTGGGAGTGCCGTGGGCTTTGCGTTTGTGAGCCTCGAGTCCACCGACCACGCGCGTCGAGCCATTCGCCATATCCTGACCACGGAGTTCAACGGCCGCTCGCTCATTGGCGACTTTGCGCGTGGGCCACCGTGTCCGACGATGCAGTTTGTGGAAAGAAACCCAGCCGTGGAACGCATGCACGACCCGGACTCGGTGCGCGCGATCGACTTTGACACGAAGGAACCAGGTGTGTGGGAGGAATTACGTGACCAGCTTTTGACATTTGGCCCCTTGGACGTTGTCGAAAGAGGGCGCGTCCGCTTCCACGATACGGAAAGCGCCAAGCAAGTCATCAACCGCCATTTCACGATCCACGGGTATGATTTCTTGCCAACGTATTTCTTGGAAGAACAAATGGAACTGGACAGTTCACGACGTACACGACGAGGCAGCAATGCCAGTGGCCATGACAGTGAGTTTGCTGGCGGCACCGGTGGCCGAGGCGGCGGCCGTGGCTATGGTCGCGGTCGAGGTGGCTACGACAATGAATACGACGGTGGTCGAGGCGGCGGCCGTGGGTATGGTGGTCGTGGCCGAGGTGGCTACGACAACGAATACGACGGTGGTCGAGGTGGTGGTCGAGGATATGGCCGTGGTCGCGGTCGGTACGGAAGTGGACCAAGCGACTACCAGAAAGACTACCAGAAAGACTACCAGAAAGACTACCAAAAAGACTACCGCCATGGCGGCGGTCGAGGCGGTGTGGATAGCCCAGACGTCGATCGCAAGCGCCACCGCTCGCCCTCGCCAGCTGGCCACCACGAGAAGGTGCCACGACGCGACCAACCGCCACATATGTGGCAACAGTCCCACGCGGGGCGGCACCATGATACGCAATCGCACGAGTTTGATCAAGCGCGGTACGGTCCACGCGACTCGCCGTCGGGTGCGAAACGCCCAATGGAAGATACCCAAGGAGACGAAGAGCGTCGTGGCCGCAGTCGTAGCCCTGCGAGTGGACGCGCTTCTTTCCATCAAGAAAAAAGCAGTGGCAGCTTCCACCACCGTGGTGGGTCGATGGACAAACGCCAGTCGCGTTCGCCACCACCGTACAAGAAGAAGGAACACTACCAGTCTGGCCAAGACAAATATGGGGATGGTGGCCGTGGCGCAGGATCGCGCTTCCACCGTGAGTCATCGTACTCTCCACCGCGCAACTCGGATGATTTGGACCGTCGCAGCTCGACGAGTGCCAGCCGCAGAACGGATGATCGATCCATTGCCGAGATTGCGCGTGAAGAGCAGGAAGAGCGCCAGCGCGCCTATAAGGCAAGCCGCAATTACGATGGTGATTATAGCAGCAGTGGTCGTGGTGGTCGAGGTGGTCGTGGTGGCCGTGGTACTTGGCGTGAAAGCGGCGAATCACCGTACATGTCCAAGCATGCCCACATGGGTGGCCGTGGCGGGCGATCGCCCTCGCCAGACGAGCCACCAATGCGCCAGGACGACAGCCACCGCTACAGCAAGGGAAGTGGGAGTTGGAAAAGCAGCTCGCGTGATTATGAGAACCGAGGGCGTGATGCCTCTCCTCATGGGCATGGTGACTCGACCGGTAAGAGCACCAGTCGCCACCACAGAGATCGTTCGTCGTCGGCGCAGCGCATGGACCGAGATCGGTCCCATTCGCCTCTTGCCACTACGGACCGCGGCGTGAAGAACCCACGCAGCCGCAGCCCTTCGCCACGTGTGGACCGACGCAGTGCATCTATCGACCGCCAGCGTCGCCCATCAAGCCGCGGTAGCCGCGATGGTGGATACGAACGCCGTGGTAGCAAGCGTGCTGACACAGTGGCGACGCCGCCACTGTTATCGCCGCTATCGCCCCCTGTAGGAGGAGACCGCGAGGAGCGGATGCGCAGCCAAAGTCCAGCGTCGCCTCGTGTCAAGGCGGATGCTGTCACCACCGAGGGTGAAACCAAGACGAATGGAAAGAACCGTGGCGAAGCGTACGAAAACGTGGACGAGTGTATGGTGGATTACGAAGAAGATGAGGACTAGTGGACTAAAGACGACAAGACGACACAAGAGAGACACACACCAAACTTTGGCTGGCATGGTGTGTGTTTGAGATGTGCGACGTGACGAAGAGAAAACGGAGAGGAAGTTGTGGGTATCGATACTTTTGATTTGACACTTTGTGGATGGCAGCAGCAATTTGTATGGTTTTGGAACAAAAAAGGCACAAGCGCGGTGAAGGGCTTTTGATTCGTTCGTTCTTTTGGTGACTGGTGGAATTCCCAGCAGCTCAGACGAAGAAGAAGAAGAAGAAGTTGAAGGTTGTGAGAAACTCGTGTGCCCTTTTTTGGAAAAAAACATTTTATATCGCCAAAAAAAAAATTGAGAAAAAGAAAAAAAAGACAGAGGAAACAAGAGATGGAACCTCTTGTGTGTGTGTGTGTGTCGGCCGATGGCTGGCTGCTTGCTTGTCTCTCTCTTTGTGGCGGTGCTCACATCCTTCCTGCCAAAAGGCTATGGAATTCTGTGTGGCTGTGTCTGTCTGTGCCGCTATGGGCGTACGAGTGTACGAGTATGACTACTCACAGAGGGTCTATGCGCACCACCACTTTGTTCTTGGTTCACGGGGTGCATTATCCACCTTTTTTTTGATCCAGTTCTTGTTTGTGGAGGCATCTTATTTCTGTCAGTGGACGTTGTCTGTCTTGTCTTCTTATTTTGGCCAACAACGTTTGGGGATTGAAACAACATGGCTGTGCTTCCTTTCCTCTCCACTCACGCCACAGCACACAGTCTCCTTCTTCCCCTCCCCGCTGTGTGTGTCTCTCTCTTCCCCTGGTGAAAGTGCAGTTTTCCATGCACAGTACCATGCGCTTGCGTCTTCTGTGCGTGGTGACGCTGGCTGCCCACGCGCGTGTCGTGCGCGCGCACATTTTCAGTTGGCTCATTGACGCCAGCATTGTGTGTGAACCGGACTTTGTGCAATGCCCCAATGGCGGGCTGGCGTTTCGCGACCGCCTCCACGAGTGCAAGTTCACGCCATGCAAGTTTATCCCAGCGCCGCCTCTTCCGCCGCCTCCACCGGACCCAAAGACGCTCCCATTAGTGGCTTGGTTTGGCGCACGGGAGTTCGTCGTGCCGGCGTTTGATGTCGCAACATTACAACGTGGTAAACAAGTGGAACACCAGTGGGCGGACGCGATCACGACCAAGCTGGCGTTCTCAAAACAGCAGTACGCGGCCGCCGTGGACTTGTACGTGGTGCCGCCACCACCACCGCCAGCGGTAGTTCCCTTTGAAGATACAGCGCATACGGCCCATGTGATGGCGCTTCTGGCCTCGGAAGTGGAGCTACTGGCCACGCTCAAGACAAACACATTTGCCGTTTCCCATCGTCCGTGGACGCGGTGGCAGTTCTTTGGTCAAGTAGTCGGTGATGGTGCTGGGTGCGCTCCTCCTCCACCGAGTGTCGTCATGGTCCAAGCGGCGCTTCAGTTGCTGCGAGGCATGGTCGTCAAGCCACCCAGCAGCAGCAGTCCTAGTCCTAGCAATTCGACGCCAAGCGGAAGTCCAAGTCGCAGTGGTGGCGCGTTGTTTGCGAGTCTCGTGGTGGAAGCAAACGTGACGGATGATGACGCCAGCGAGTCAAGTGAACTGATGATGGACCTGCTGAGCCAGTGCGAGTCGATGCTGGTGGGTGCCTCTGGGCTCGTGGAGTATGTGAATGAGACAAGCGTCAAGGTCTTACAGGCCACGAATGGATTGCATTTGAACGTGTTGGTGTTTACTACGGTCTTCCCTGGCCGCGCCATGGAACCACAGCCACCTGGTGAATGGAATGTGACACTGGTGGACTGCCCACCAGGCACAGCGGCGGCGGCATTAGGACGTGAGCGTGTTGGGTTCTCAAATGGGTCCACTATTACTACCACTGCGGGGGAGCTGTTATCCCCGCGACTGCTGCTGTCTCCGAGTGCCACTGCCAGCACAGCGACCAACTGTTCGTGCTGGCAGACTCAGCGTGGGCCTACGAAAGACCCCCGTGGAGCAGCAATACCAAAGCTGCCGACCCAACGGCCACCCTGGATGCTGTGCCACTGAAAATATTGCAGATTATTATACCTATTTAACAAATAATACATTATTGCCCTTCATGTAAAAGAAGGAGAGCTATTATAATAACGTTAACACACACGAAAATGGCATTGCGTCCTGCATGATGCAGGCTGCATCCCCAGGATGTCGGTTTGTGACCTTTGGGGGGATCTTGAGGAAATCGGGGCCCCGGGGTCGTGAATCCAGGGACCCTCAGGCGTTTACTGTAAACGCTATGTCATGGGGCGCACACAGGGAGTGATGGTCGTTGACCTCTTCCTTTTTCAATTGGCTGGGGCAGACAAGCAAACACAAAACGTGAATGGTGAAGCGACATCACACAGCATCTTCCCACCACTACCACCACCACCAAGCAAAACAGAAGCACAGCCATGGAGCCAATCCAGCAGCAATCCCAATCGTCAACCACGAAGCCGATGGTGTTCCCCAAGCCACCGAAAAGCGCATGTACGTTTCTTGTCTTGTTATAACTTTCCACCCCAACTTTTTTTCCATCTCGGTAAACTGATCCTGCTGCTTTCTAGTGTTTGGCCGCCTGGAGGCCTTCTTGCCAGTGCTGGCGAATGAAAACAAGAAAGTGGAGCAGGCCATCGCGTGTGGGGAAGGCGACCGCTACAACATTGAGATCCCCGAGCCAGATGCCGCTGCCAGCGGAAAAGCAGCAGAATCGGACGATAGCAGTGATGATGAAGACAGTGACGAAGACATGGAGGCCAACGACAATGATAATGCTAACAAGGCGCCTGTGATTGAGATGGTACGTACCCACTTCTCGTACACTAATACCTAGCGTATGATACGTAGTATGGCTGACTGATTGACGGGATGATGTTAGAACTTTGCACTGGGGCTCATGGAAGACGGCGGCGGCGCATCCGATGACGCAGACAGCGACAGCAGCGACGAAGAAGGAGCGCTGGACCTGGCCAAGACCATCGCTGCGGCCAGTCATAACAGCCGAAGTACTGACGACCCGATCAAGCTGAATACGTCCAAGCCACAGACCAAGAAACCGCTCATCCAGGAGCTCAACTAAGAAAAAAAAAGCCATAATAAGTTAACACATACAGACACCCACAGACACTTTCCTGACAATCCCGCCATGGTATTACGTATGGCTAAGTATCCACAGTTTTTGATTTTAAAACGCTCCCTAATACCGCGTTAAACCGTAGTTTTTAATCGTAAAACTCGGCTGGATGGTGGGCCTTGTCCCGCGTCGTGAGTTCCATTTTTTCCATTTTTTCTCCTGAAATATCGACCATCTCGACGTCATCTTGCGCCTTGTCACGTGCCGCCGCGTCGCCATCGGCACGTCCACTTCCAGAAGGCGTTTCCAGAAACTGGACATTGGGCACCGGTTCAATTTGCTTGAGCTGGTCATAAAGCATTTGCTTCATTTCGTTCAAGTATTTCGGTGTGTTGAGGTTCTCCATGTTGCTCACGGGCATATGCAAGCGGTACTCGGGCCCATAGTACTCAAAGTAGTCGTTGTACGGCATGGCATCCGGCACCTCCACGCCCGTGAGCACCGAGGTCTCGTAGCACCAGCAGCGCGCCACGTTGCGCAGCGTGTAGCCTCCACCTCCAAGAACCAGCGTCGGCACGTTGAAGCTCTTGACGTACGCCACACAGTCCGCATGGCCTTTCACCGACAGATTAAAGCACCCCAAGCGGTCCCCCGAGAGCGAGTCCGTGCCACACTGCAAGACGATGGCGCCAGGCGCAAAATGTTCCATGATCTTGGCAATCACACCTCTGAAAATGGTCGTGAACGACTCATCGTCCATGCCGTCACGTAATGGGAAATTGACCGCGTAGTTTTTGCCCTCGGCGTAGCCCACGTCTTTGATATCGCCTGTGCCTGGGAAATACTCGCCGTACTTGTGGAACGAGCAGGTCATGACGCGGTTGGTAGTGTAAAAGGCCTCTTCCACGCCGTCGCCGTGGTGGATGTCAATGTCAATGTACAGCACGCGCTCGTGCTTTTTCAAGAGCTCCAGGATGCCTAACACGCAGTCGTTGACGTAGCAAAAACCCGAGGCCTCGCCTCGCTTGGCGTGGTGGAGCCCACCGGACCAGTTGATGACGATATCGGCCGAGTCGTCGTTGAGCTTGGCGGCGCCGCCGATCGACGCCGAGGCGTAGAGCTGGCAGAACTCAAAGACCCCGTCAAAGACAGGGCAGTCCTCGCCGACGTTGAACCGCTGCAGCTGGCGCAAGTAGTCGTGCATGTTGTCAGGCGTCACGAGCCGCAAGAAGTGGATGTAGTCGTCCGAGTGGAACCGCGTGAGCTCTTCCCATTCGACCAGGCGAGGACGCTACATTGGTAGTGACATGATACAAGTTAGACCAGGGGCACAAAAGCGAGGGAGTCTATCCCAAGATAAAGGAAGGGTCTAAAGGGAAGACGTACAAAGATTTGCATGTGCTTGGTGAGTCCGTAGTTGGCGATGAGGTTGTGCGCCATACGCACGCGGTGTGGCTGTTAAATGATAGTGAGTTAGTAAGGTGGTTTATAACGAGACTGAACGACGGACAAACCTTCATGGGGTGGTTCTGGCCATAATGGTAGTTGCCAATCTCAGCTGTGGAAGAGTGATACAAACACGAGGATATGATCATGTCAGTCTCTTGGCGGACATGCATGCACGCTGTTGTTGCGGAATCGCTTTTGTTGCGGAGGTGATGACGTAATCGCATTCACCGCGAAAGCGGTCCACTGGTAGATGCAAGCAACGAGGCACTGCTACAAAAGGAGACCCACGTACAGTCGTAGAAGTAGGCGACGCGGCGCTTCGTGGCGGTGCCGTTCGTGGTCATGCTGGTTCAAACGCGCGCGCTTCTGCCCGTGTCCGTCGCGATGGCTGCTTCAAAGTTGAGAGGAGCGCAAAACAAGACAGCGCGCAAAAAGACGATTTCACTAGTGTGGTACACACTATTTACCAATTAAGGTGGTTGGATTGGATATCAACCCATTTCAACACCATCACTCTTGGCTACGAGAGTAATTACGCCTCTGAGTCAAGACGGTTGGTCCAAAACGATGGGGTATAGGGTTTGCGTAAAAACACCCCCTTCACACAGTGACGAAGAATTGGTGACAAGAGGGAACGCTTTGTTTGATGCGAGAGAGAGACCAGAGAGCGCAGGCTGGTTGGAAGAGAAGAGAGAAGCCAATCCATCGATCGGGGAGCCACTTTGGAAACGCCACGCTCTAAAGCCAACCACACGAATCAATACATCGCTAATCATGGCCGGAATTGAACCAGAAACCGTCGTTGAAGTCGACCACGCCGATGGCCGTGGCTTCCAGCCTGTGGAGGACCTTGCCCAGGGAATTGAAGGCGTCGAGCTTGAAGATCTCATGGCTTCCTTGCCGAAGAAGGTGCAGCTGCGTGTCGATGCGCTGCGTACGCTTCAGGAGCAGCAGGCCAAGATTGAAGAGGAGTTTGAGAAGGAGCGCAAGTTGCTGGAGCTCAAGTACGAGAAGCTGTACCAGCCATTGTACTCGGACCGAGCGGCGATCGTGTCGGGTGCCAAGGAAGTCGACGCTGTCACCAGCGGCGAAGACCTCACGCCAGAAGATGCCGCCGACGATGTCAAGGGCATCCCTGGCTTCTGGGTGCGTGCGCTGATGAACCACTCGGCGATCGCCGAGATGGTCCAGGAGCGTGACTTGCCTGCGCTCGAGTACTTGATCGACGTCAAGTCGACCAGCCACGAGGACGACAACGGCTTCAAGCTGGAGTTTGTGTTTGCCGAGAACCCGATCTTTGCCAACGCCGTGCTCACCAAGGAGTACGATATCGGTGAGGCCTCGGATTCCGGCGAGGCTGTGTTGCGCAACGTTGTTGGCACGGTCATCGAGTGGAAGGACGCCCACAACTTGTGCGAGGTCACCAAGAAGGTCAAGCAGCGCGCCAAGGGCAGCAAGGAAACCCGTGTCGTGTCGCGCACCGAGCCATGCGACAGCTTTTTCCAGTTCTTCACGCCAGTCGAGATGCCATCGGAGGATGATGAGGATGTAAGTACTACTGTATACACTATACGATGCTGGCTGGTTGCAAGTACTGACAGAAGGATGGTGTCTTATTGTTTGTCTGCAACAGAGCGATATCATTATGCGTCAGCTGAGCGGTGACTTTGAGATCGGGTTCACGATCCACGAGTCGATTGTGCCACAGGCATTGCTGTGGTTCACCGGCGAGGCCGTGGAAGAAGAGTCGGAGTACGACGAAGAGGACGATGAAGACTACGACGAAGACGAGGAAGAGTCGGACGATGACGACTCGGATGGCGATGCGCCAAAGCCACGCAAGGGCAAGAAGAAGTTCCCTGCACTTGACGGCAGCGCCTCGACCGAGAAGCCGCCAGAGTGCAAGAACCAGTAAAACTGTTGTTGCCGTTCGTGCACTTACAGCCCGTTGTGGAAACCTTTGTTTTTCTCTCTTTTTTTGCACATAAAGTTATGAAATTTCCATTTATATGATTTGTATTTTTTGGGTTTTGACCAATTCCGGAATATTTGTTTTTTGTGTATTTTGGGTTTGTACTTCTGGTGCGGTATTTTAGGTTTTGTTTTGGCGGGTGTTAGCAACCAGGATTCAGGCGAGAGACAGGACGCAAATCCTTGGCCAGCCGTGTGCCAGTCCTGCACTGGTCCTGCAAAAATAGGATGTACCTATATGCTCCGACTAAGTACGCACTGCAAAAATTCTGCTTTTCCCAGAGAGCAGGTACGAAGGGATCGCCTGGTTATTCGCCATCCCTATGCGAATAACCAGGCGATCCCTTCGCGCTGCTCCGGATCGTCGAGAATGCAGTCAGCATTTTATTTTTTTTTGACTGTTTGGCTCAGTACATAAACGGTACATTGTTGAATCCTGGTTGCTAAGAGCTCCGAACAAATTTCACTGTCAAAAATCCAATATTTTTGTGTGGGTTCAAAACCCACAGCCATCAATTCCAAGAAACAAAAATCATCCACGTTTTGTCGTTTGGGTTGAGAAACTTGAATCATTTGGTTGACCATCACTCTTGCTTGCCCTTGAGTTCCCTGTGGGAAACTGGCAGGACGTCGTGAGAGAGAGAGAGAGAAAGAGAAAGAGAAAAGGGAAAGCAAGGGAGAGAAGAGAGAGAGAGAGAGAGTGAGAATCTCCATTACGACACCAGCGCCCTTTGTGCCGTGACGATCGACCCCACAGAACAAGCACACCTCTCAGCACTGTATATAGCCACCACCCATGTCTTCCGACGCGTCGTACACCCGCTGTGATATGGGGCTGTTTGATTTTTTCCGCCGCTCGTCGCGTTCCCGCAGCAAGACCACCAGTGAGACGACCACGACGACCGCGACCGCGTCGCTTACATCTTCCTCCAACATGTCTGACGTGAGCATGGTGTCTGCGGATATGAACAGTACGACCGACGTGAAGGCTTCCGTCGACGCTGCCGCCCCTTCCTCCCACCGCCACTCGATGCCCGAGGCGCCCCACATGTTGCAGTCGTCGTCAACGCTTTCATCGTCGTCGTTTGAATCCAACAACAACAACACCTCCTTCGACGATGACGACACGGCGTCGCAGCGTTCGTCCGAGTCGTCTTCGCGTAGCATCAACAGCTACGAGATTGTGCGTGAGTTGGGCCGTGGCGCGACCGCCATCGTGCAGCTTGGCAAGCAAAAAGACGGCGACCAACTTGTCGCACTGAAAGTGTTCAAGACCTCGTTGCTTAAGAAAATGCGCGAAGTCAAGCGCGTCGGACGCCGCATGGTCGTGTCCACTGCGCTGGATAAAGTGCAAGTCGAAATTGCCATCATGAAGAAGCTGCGCCACAGCAATTTGCTTAATTTGCTGGGCGTCTTTGACGATGATTCCGAGACGCTTGTGCTCATGCTCGAGTACGCACCGCATGGCCAAATCATGCAGTGGGACGCGGCCGAGCGTGTGTACCGTGCCAACCCGATGGTGATCCGTAGCAACAGCAGCAGCAGCAGCAACGACGGCAGCAACGACAGCGGCGACGTCTTTGATGAAGAGTCGTTGCGTGTGTGTGTGCGGCAGCTGCTGCTCGGGCTGGAGTATTTGCACAACAACAGCATTTGCCACCGCGATCTCAAGCCAGAGAATATCCTGTTGGGTGACGATGGCGTGTACAAGATTGCCGATTTTGGTGTGGCCCACCTCTTTGAAGACGAAACCAAGAAAAGTGAAGAGGAGAACGCCAACAACCAAGCCGCGGCAAGTGTCGCGGAGGCAGCGACAGCCGCGGCCAAGAAGAAAGGCATCGTGGCGTCCACGGCAGGGACCTATGCGTTCATGGGGCCAGAGACGCTCAAGGGCAAGGAGTACAGTGCCTATGATGCGGACGTGTGGGCGCTGGGCATCACGATCTACGCGCTCGCGTTTGGCAAGATCCCGTACTACCACCAAGACGTCGTGGAGCTTTTTGAAATGATCGAGACGCAGCCACTGGAGCTCGGTGACGAAAACAACGAGTCGCCGATTTCCGAAGGACTTGCTGCGTTACTGCGGGGCATGTTGGAGAAGGAGCCAGGGCAGCGATGGAGCATCCAGCAGTGCAAAGAGCACGACTGGCTTCACGTCGGCCTGGATGGGGATGCCAAGGAGGCGTTTGTGAATACCAAGACCGAGGCCGTGACGGTGAACCAAGACGAAGTCGCCAAGGCCGTGACAAAAGTCACGACGATGAACGTGCTCATGCGCGTCCAACTCGGTGCCAACAAGTGGAAGCGCAAGGCGATGATGTCGCTCGAGGCGAAGAAGCGTGCGTCTCTTTCTGCCGCCCCGACCATCGATGAAGAAGGATCGGACCGCATGTCGATGGCGAGCGAAGAGAGTGACCGCTTGAGCTTCAACCCGCAAGCACCGATGGCCGCGACGGAGACAAGCAAGCACCACCAACAAATGAAGCAAGACGCGCAAGACAACCAGTTGGAGCTGTAGGGCAGCTTGCTGCGGATGGTGCGTTTTTCCCGCGAGCTTGTGGTTGGATAATGTATCGTTTATATAAATTGAAACCAGCTACCCAAAGACTTTGGGCCAAAGTCCCAGGCGTACTGTACTGTATCCGATAGAATATCCATAGAAGGTCCTGCAGCTTTGTGCTCGTGAGTTGAGGATTTGCATCCGCTCACACCCTCATCCAGATATGTAGAGGGTTTTGCCCCAAAGGACACAACCAGCAGGGACCACGACGCAAACATTCCTGTTGGGATCTTCCATTCCATTTTGACAAGCATTCCGCGCACCTACACCTGCTGAATGAATGCAGATAAAAAAAACATACGAATGCGCAGCTTTTGTGTGGCTTCACACGGAACGTTCAAGACCACACAGAATGGTCCTTCTATACACACCACGTGCGGTACTGTAAGTACTGTGACGGAGTCTTGGTGCCATTGGATTGGTGTTGGCCAAAGAAAGAGCTCCCGAGGAGTCTCTCGCTGGACTACTACAGTACCGGTACGGTATCCAACAACTCAAACCACCCCAACCTCTTTTCTCATTCCCACTTTTACCACCTGACCATCAAGAGACTCTCTACAGCCCCCGCCCCCAGTCGTCTCCCACTCAGTATCAACTCACAACAATGGGCTGCATACACAGTACGGATGTGGTGGAAGACACGACCAAGATGAACGAGCTGAACGAGCTCGCGACGCCTCTGCGGATCAACAACTCGACGACGACGACACTGCCGTCGGTCACAGAAGATGCTCAAGTAGTACCAGAGCAACAAGCCCAGGAAGAAAACCGAGAAGAGGTCAAAAAGATCATGTTCACGCATCATATCGCGACACAGGGCTTCATCCGAATGCATTGACATTGACGACTCCTTATCAATACAACACCGTACCAATAATCCAAAAAATATACAAGTACTTCCGTACTGCTCCACACAGAATGATCTGTTTTTGCGTAGGCACCAGTAGTGGTAGTATTGATACTGTGATACTGAGCATACTGTACTCGCGCATGTTGCGGAAGGTCTTGACGTCCAGGCCGCCATCGACCGAGCCTGAATGCTGGGACGTTTTTACAAGTTGGAGTGGAGCTTGTTTACCTGTGATATCCGATATGGGAATGATGGTAATTTCTTCATGTAGCAGAACGCCTGTTCTATAAACCTGTCTAATATAGTGAAGCCGGTTTCTTGACCAGAATCCGCCGAGCATCTAAATGGAAATGTAACTGACGTGTCCGTTGATCTTCTCATGCGGTCCCAGCTGCAATGATCACGGATTCAAATCGACCCATGAAAAGGATGCCCATGCTGCCGCTGCACGGGAGGTGTGCAGTAGCGTTCGTCGCGAACCAATAGTCGCGACCCACTACAGTACTAATATAGCGGGTGTTCCTGATCAGAATCTCTCCATGAAATGCTTCACGGATGCGCTGTTGCCGGTACCGGTATCAATACGCAAACATTTTTGATGATCAGAAGCTTTGTTGGTTGGTCATCTGACGTTTGCATAGTTCTTTGCAGTTTTCCAGTCTCACCGAATGATGACCTTGGTGCAGTGTGCAGTGTGACAGTGTCCATCTGATTGAAGGTTGCTGATGTCAGCAATTGTTTGGTGCATCAAGGCACGGGGCACAATTTACTGCGAGCTCCATGGTCACGCCCCAGTACCCAGTACCCCTCAGGGAATCTGGATCCCGGACATGTGCGTCCATGATGGACGCACAGTTCGATATTGCAGCTGTGTCATACTGTACTGTAGCCTTGCTTCTTAGGGGTTAAAAAGAAAAGAATCGGGGGTCTTTCACTGCACGCCTCACGCAGTCTCGCGATCGTTGGTTGACAAAAGAAACCGATCCTTGGCAGGCAATCAGTCAGCACTGGTTCAGTTCAGTTGGGCTAGCACCTCGAACCTCGAACCAAGTTGACTTCTCCATGTCTCTGCAAAATGGATCCCCATACGGACACAGATGGATGGGCTCCTTCCGTTAGTCGACGATTGTGTTGTGGCCCATTTGAAGTTGAAGTTACCGTACGGTACCGTAATGGACGTCGGTTGCGCATTCGCGTCGCTTCAGTTCCAGCACAGTACAGTACCGCACTGTACCGTACCGGTTGCGAAAATCCAGCTCTATTGAGTCCATCCCATGGCTGCCCGACTCAACACCATCCAGTATGGGCCCGTATTGGACACCTACGAACACACCATGAATATTGCCAATAAATATCGTTTTGTATATTTTGTTCTGTACAGTATATGGGCACATATCTACATGGACTGTTTCTCCTGGTCGCCTTCGCCGATGGCGTCCATGGGCTTGTACGACGCGCGCTTGCGCACGGCCATGTCACGGGTGAACGCGACTTGCTTGCCAGCGACGCGGACACTCACACAACCGTGGTATTCACTTGGAATCGGCAGTGTGGGCGCCTTCAGTGCGTCGCGTTCCCTTTGCAGTTGTGCGCAAATACATTTTGGCCCCTTGCCAAAGATCTTGCGCCACAGACTTCGTTTCCGTTCGGGTGTGGACGCGGCGTCCTCATCGTGGAAGTCCTTGTCGACTTCAGGGCCCTGGGGAGATGTGCTAGTGCTCGTTGAAGCGTTGTCATCTTTCTCCATCGCGCGAAGCATCATGACGCCGGCAAAGCCACCGAAGGCTGGCGCGACTTGCTTGGCCAGGCGTTGGCGTTCCTGTTGATGCTTTTCATGGTACGCGCGCGCGCCACAAGTGCATTCTGAAGAAGCAGTGGTGGATGTGGTGGATGTGCGTTGCTGCTTGGTTCTGGTGGAAGCTGAGTGTTGGCTGGGCACCATCGTTGGCGCGAGACCGAGTGCCGAGATCGCCATGTTTGTTGGTTGTTGGTGTTTGGTTTGTTGGTTTGTTGGTGCTCTTGAGGGATCGAGTAAAAATTGCAAAGTGAGCCAACTGAATCACCGGCACAAGTGCAGGCGGCCCTCTCATACTGGACTGTGCGTGGATGGACCAAGAGGCAGTACTGTACAGTATGCGCCATGCCGCACACGCGCGCGCTCACACATCACACATTTGGTTGCCAGCGAATCTCTGGAGCCATTTTTCTGAATTTTGGTTTTGGCTGGACGGTGCAGGCACACAGCACGTTCTCATCTTTTGCTCTGTGGCCCAAGAATGATGGTGTATTGAAGCAAGAATGACGGTTCACTGGATTTGATGCGGATTTGATTGGTGGAAACTGAGCTTTGAACCCCTAAACCATCGTAACGCAACCTGAAACCCTAAACAACGTCACAGAAATAATAGAGCAAGATGCAAAGAATGAATGCCATGGGTGGTCGCGCAATGCATGCGACATACCCACACACACAACACCACATGCGACTGGCGCATGAGTGGATAGTGTACATAGGGAGGGAGGGACCAACAGTTATTGGAGCACCGGTTCGGAGTCAACCTTTGAATGACTGAACAGTACAGTATCTACAGAACTGGGTGGTTTAGCAAGCCCTCAGATTCAGACTCATCGAGGTAGGTGCCTGATGGGTTTCTTAGCGCGCGATGCACATGAAGAGGCGCGCTGCGCATCTTGGCGCATCTTGGCGGAGTAGTGGGCAGGAGATGCAGATCACACAGCGCTCTTACTATGCACTCGCAGCCATCAGTGCGAAGGGAACCCATGAGTGTTGGTAGGTTTTTAACAAGACAGTTTGCATGGATCATTTATATTCGCCAGGCGGGGAAGGCACCCACACCCACAGCCAATTCAACACACCACAACAATACAGTACAGGCACAGCACCCAAAAGAGAAGGTGGCGTGCGAGCCACGCAACGCAAGGCACCTGCCGTCGGCACAGCACATAACTCATGCGTGTGTGTTGGCTACAATATAATAGACGTGGCAGCACGAGTCGCATTGCGCACGCCAGCCCAGATTCATTCACGCCCCACCAGTCATCGATCACCTCCTTCTCTTGCTTCAACTGGATACGCGTGCCTTCGTTCTCGAACCATCTAGACGTTGCCCAACAGTACCAGTACTCACTCGGCTTCACTGAACGTGCGCTGGTACGGCGGCGCACCATGGCGCTTGGCGTCTCGTCCTCCTCCACCTCCTCCTCCTCCGCCGCCTGTGGAGCCCAGACTCTCTAGACTGGACAACATGCGTCCCGAGATGGTTTCGTTCTCGAGGTCTCGCAGCTTGCGACGCACCATCATGAGCAGCACGCCACTGACGCCGACAAGCGCGAGCGACAGGATAAACAGAATGTAGCTCACAGCCACCGAGCCATACGTTTGGCCACTGTAGTTGCCCATGAAAAAGCCCATGGTCACGGGGATGAACACTTCGCCCATGCCGCAGCCAAACACGATCAACGACGACACGCGGCGGATCAGCAGCTCATTGATCACACGGGTGAGGCAGTGGATGCTCAGCGTGAACAGCGGCGCCAGTGCAAAGCCAAAGACCACAAGGCACAGCACAAACGTCGTAAATCCCGTCTCGGCGCCAAACAAAATGCCAAACGAACTGGCCAGACACGCGAGCGACAAGTGGAAAATCGAAAACAAATTGAACGCGTGGAACATAAACTTGGAGAAAAACAAGTACGAAAGCCACAGCGACGCCCAAAAAAGCGTCATGAGCATGCAGCCCCAGACAAAGATATCTTCATTGGGCAACGGGTGCGTCGCCACAGTGAGCACGTGGCCCACGTAATCAAAGAGAAACAAGCCCAGCCCCAGTTGGATGCCGAAAAGCACCGTCGCAAAGATCGTGACCAGCAAGATAATCAAGTTGTTGAGCGAGTCGTACGTGTCTGGGTTGCAATTGGCAGAATGGCCAAAGTGTTTCACATGGAGAAACACGCCACCGACAATGGGGCTTGGCACCGTCGGCACACGCCGCGTTGGGTCTTCAAAGGCCATTATCGTCTGGTCTTGGTCACGGCCATGCACTGGGCGTGGGCTCGCCATGACGAGGATGATCACCGCCGGGATGAGCTGCGCAAACCCGAGCCCGTAGTACGCGTACCGCAGTTCAATATGGAACTCGTCCAGCACCAGAGCGACCACGGGCCCAAGCACCGCGCCAAACCCGTAGGCAAAATTCATACTTGTCACGAGGCTTCGTCCAAACTCGAGCTTGTCACCAGCGACCCATAGACAGCAACGGTTCAACGAGATGTTGATCAGTGCCGTCCAGAAACCCTTTGCGATGAAATAGACCGAGACACCGAGGTTACCTGTAGCGGCCGCCACCGCTGGCAGACACGCGTACCATGCGCCGCCACAGACCAGCAAAGTGACGATGATGTTCTTCATAATATCCATTTCGATCGCGACGTTGAGCACCAGTTCACTCATGAACGACATGATCAGTGCCGCGCCACCATGGGCTGCGAAAATGGGGCCAAACGACGACACGGGGCTGTTCAGAGCGCTTTCATCAAAGGCAAGTTTGGAGAAATAGCCCAACGATGGGCCAAGTAAACCGAGAAAGGCGCCTTGGAACACGTAGATCAATCGGTACGCCAACAGCTGCAGCTCAAAGAACTGCTCGTCGTCGTCTTCGTAATGGTACGCGCTGTTGTTGTTGTTTGCGTTGGCGGATGCGCTGTGGGGTGTGTTGTTTCCACCGCCGCCGTGGTGGAGAAGAGACGAGGTTTCTTTGTCATGGCCACCGGCGCGGCTCGGATGGTGGCTCTGGTGGTGGCTCTGGTGGGTGTGGGTGTAGCTCTGGCTGGTGTACGTGCTGCTGCCGCGAGACGCGTCGATATGGTGGCTGGACGCTGGCACCGAGCTGAAGTTGACTGTGCGGCGCGTGTGGGTTGTTGTGGTGGTAGTCAGAGAAGGTGCCGCCCGCCGCTGACCGCCACGCGTGGACGTTGAGGATACGGACGACGGCATTATGTAAGCGAAGCGTATCGAGTACCGGTACTTGTATACGCTGCAGAGATCCACACAGTAGGCTATAGCGTGCAGTGGCGGCGGGGGAGTGGTGATGCGGAAGCGCGCGCTTTCTCTCTCTTTTTCTTCCTCCTCTTCCACCGTGAAGTTTCCCAAAGACAGTGACTGCAAGTGTATCACCGGAACGATTCAGGTAAGTACGATTTATGATAAAACCAAAATTTCAGTTTTCTTTTCTGAAACTCCTGAAAATGAAAATTTCTGAAGTCGAAAAAAAAAAAAAAACGGAAAAAAAATAAAATTGATATGAGGATGCCCAGAACGAATTAATGCAACGCAATACTCTTGAGCTCTTTTTTTCTTTTTTGTTTCTGATGAGAAGGGGCGCGTGATGTGTTTACATGAGCGTTTCCATGAGCTCGTTGATCACGACGTTCACGTCGCCTTGGTTGGCTTCAAGCAGCGCGACGGCCTGCGCGGTCTCGACATCCGGGAAGATCCCGCGGATCATGTTGAGCTGCTCGGCCCACTTGATCTCGTCCTCTGAGAACGCCACTGGCGCCGACGCCTCCACGACTTCGACTGGTGCTGGTGGTGCTGCAGCTTGAGCAGTTGGCACGACAACTTTTGGCTCTGGCACGGCGGAAAAGACGGCTTCTTCTTCTTCGTCTTCCTGCTGCGCAGGGGCTTCTTCCACCTTCACCTCTGGCTGCACCACAGTGTTTGGTGCGGCAGCCTGATTTGGAGTCGTCGCCTCTGGCTTCTTCTCTGCGATAAACGTCTTCACGAACCGCTGTGCGAACGACGAGATGCCGCTCGCCGCCGACTTGAGTCCATCCGAAGTTTCCTCCAACACTTGCTCGAAGGGCTTCTCATTGACCGACTGACGGGCCGCTTCGAGCGTCTCTTTCGCGTCATGCGCCGCTTGGCTGAGCGCCTCCGTCGCGATCTCCATGCCCTTCCACTCTTCCTCACGCACTTTGTCGACCGTCGTGTTGAGCGTCGCCACCAAGCGCTCTACAGCTGCAATCAACGGATCGGCGGGGTTGCCTGCTGGCGCCGAAGAAGCGCCGTCGCGTGCCACGGCCGTGAACTTGAGCGCCTTGAGCTCGTCGGTGTTGCCACTGAGAAACACGCGACAGGCTTCCACGAATTCCGCATCCGAGACCACGTTCAACGTGTCGCCTTCGGCGTCCGTGTATTTGATCACAAACGAGCCAGGCGTGAGACGGAAAGTGCACACAAAGAGCCGCGCGAGCTCGTTCAGCGTGAACGTGTTCAAGTTCACACGCAGGCGGTGCAAGTCGCCGTTGTAGCCGATCTTGACAGCGACCGAGTTCTGGTCCATGTTGGTTGCAGTGATGTCTTGGGAAAGAGTTTTTTCTTCTTCTGGCTTTGCTTTTTGTTGGTGTTTTCTTTTCTTTCTGCCCCCAACCTCTCCCATTCTGTCACACCCACTTGCAACCCAGATACCTGATAAATGCATAACCTGTAGCATATGATGTCGTGAATATTCTTGCTCTGGCTACGTGTTCTTGTTTTTGCCTGCGTATTGTGATATCATTGGTATATCGTATGCTTTTGCACGATTTATCTTTGACGCAATTTGACAACAAACTTCCACACAATATCCCTCAGGGGGTGTTAATAGAGCTGTCCCACGCCTACCTCTAATACTTCATCTTCGAATATGAATCAAATTTTCTTCTCTGACCTAATTGGGCTATTGGCGACCTGTATAAAAACAATTCGTCGATATTTCTGTTGTGGAAACCAGGTCGGATCATGGGTTGATATGGGGAAATCCCCATACATCCCCATTGGGGATGTCATTTTAACCGTGGAATCGACGAACATGATTATACGGTACAGTACTAGTAACGTTAATACGACTTGAATGGGCCACCATCTCATACCACGACGACCCGCACAATCTACACAAAACGAAAGCCATGGGTCAGTTCAGCCATCACCACACTATAACTCTCATGGCTTGCAAAACCTACCGGAGACGTCCACACGAGTTTGCCCGCCACGGTCTTGTTGTTGGCTTGATAGAACCACGTCGCATCTGTCCTTGCATTCACAATATGGGTCTGTGGCTTGACATTCGGCTTGGGTTTCAAAGGTTGCGTGCCCCAGTTCTGGTCCACCGTCGCGGATGCCTGCACGTAGTACACTCCTGGTTTCGGGAACAAGACTTGTTCGCTGAAAAGCCCTTTATTAGAGGTCTGTGTCGTCGACGTCTCGCCCATGTCCTCGTGGTACCAGCGCGATACACCCGACTGCAATTGCGTGGTTGTTGTTGTTGTGGCCATATCGGCACTTGTCGAGATGGCCAGTTGCGTGCTGTCCACCGTGATCGCGCCAGCGACTTCCCATACAAACGCTGTCGAATTCTTTGTATCCGCTGTGAGCGGAGAGCTTGTCCACAGCACGTACGGCTGCACGAGTTCAATGTAATACAGAGCCAACCGCACATTGCGAGGCACATGGCCGATCTTCTCACTGGACGGCAAGAAATCCGACAGCGCCGCTTCACTCAACGCCCACGTATCGCCTAGCGAAGCCTCGTCCGGTTCTTTCTCGTCACTGGTTTCCACCAGAATGTTGAACGCTCGATGGGTCGCGTTGTTATACACGGACTTTTCCGTATCGTACCCGCCGTAGGTCGTTGGCTCACAGACACCAATGGGTTGCGGGAGTGTATGGTCATTTTCCCATGAGGCAGCGTACCCCCAATCTTCCATACCACCGGCGACATCGTATACGATATCATTCATGATCCCTGTTGGGTAATACGCGTCTTCTTCTTGGAATTTCCCACTGTATCGGGACAAACCCATGGCTACAAAGTACTGTCCTTGGTCATCTGGACTGACCTCACTGCCAGCGTTTTCGCCGTTTACCAGCAGCAAATGGTTGGTGGACCCCCACTCATAAGACACACAGCGTGTGCCGGCATGCCACGTGATGGACAACTGGAATAAATGCGCTCGCCATACTTCATTCACGGCTCGTGTGGCGATAGACTGGAAACACTGGGAGCCTTGGCGTAAGTACGGAAAGTCCCGGTTCGGGTCCACGCCGTTTTCTTCACGGGTGTTTTGGTCGTACCCGTAGGCATTCGTCGTGGGCATGATCACGATGGTGCGAGTCTTGACGAGCCGCTGGAGCCATGCGATCCCACCATCACTCTTGGCAGCATTGGTGACCAGCAGCTCGGCGAGTGCGATCGCGGATTGAGGACCCACGCGTTCGTCACCGTGGAGACCACCACTGAAGAAAAGCTCGGGCCGTTGCGGGTCCGGCAGCGATGCCTCGTCTGTGATCTTGATCACGTAGTGCTTGCAGGGCTCGTTGGTGCCGTTACTGGTCGTACACTGGAGCTCGTCACGAAGCGGGAGCCCGTACTTGTCTTGTGCTGTAAACACCTCGACAAACTGTGGATGAGCAGCTTCCAACTTGAGCATCGCATCGACGATCTCGCTGTACGTCCGGTAGCCAAAGGAAGTTCCTTTGACTTGTGTGGACTCGGAGGACGAGTGGGTCGCTATTGTCGTGGTCGTGACCACCGCGACGACCGTGAGCACTGCGATGGCTGCGATGATTATCAGCCGACGGAGCCGCTGTTGCCTGGATGGTGCTGTTGCGATCTTGGTTGTATCAGCAGCAGCGTCATCCGTGAGCGGCTCATGGTCGCACGAAGGAGACGGAGATGAAGGAGACACCGCGGGCTGCGGGTTAGGCGCGTTTGTATCAATTGCTGCTGGTGATACCGTGGCGAACTCTGGTACGACCTTCATAGTGTACAGCACTGCCGCAAGTACTTTTGTGGGTGGGTGTTTGTGATGGAAGAACCGAAAATAACTCGCCGACACTATCTTTTGTTTCAATGGCTTGTCATTTTTTATTTTATATTTTATTTGGTGGGCAACACCGAGCATTACAGTACTGGCCACGATCAGCTTCCAGAAATCCTTCTTCGAAGTATCCGACACACGCCCACTGCACAATGGATGACACTGGACAAGAGCCATCCTTCTGGATACATTGGTCCCTGGACTGAACATCCTCTGGCGTTGTCCTTTATAAAGGACAACGCCAGAGGATGTATATAATAAATTAATAGCAGGATCAGCGGTGCACTTTCCCGCCGCGCTGATTGTTTTGTCCAAATGATCACATACCCCGGGTCGGGTTTTCGTATTCGGGCAGGAAATTATTTCTGAAACCCATGCTCATTTATTGATCTATTTTGGTCAGGTGCTGGCCCGTGGGCTTGTCAGCAGCAGAAATTTGGTTCCGGGTTTCAAGAACGGGTTATGTGACAAGTCGGCTGTTGCACCATCAGCCAACACTCCTCATTGCCCATGAGTTCCGGCTCAGTGCTCATCTTCAGTCGCGTGTGCGTTTGCGTTTTTCTTCGTTGAAGTGAAGTTCAAACCCTGGACTTCAGAAATCGTTGGTGCTCCTCCTGCAACAAGCCAACACCAACTTTCGAAAGCCGGCAACACTGCGCCGCTTCCAATTCGTTGGCTGAAAACCAACAAACCAACAGCAAGAACAACGTGCTTTGCGCCAACAACCAACGCCAACAAGAGGACAATGAATCAAAACCCGCTTCCAATGGCGTCAAACTGTCATTTTTCTATATATTTGTTTCATGGGCTCACTGAGATGCTGTATTCCAGTGTCGAGCTCTGCAGCTTAGTTGACGATGCCCGAGATGGCGCCGATGAGCTTTGTCTTGCCCGACGCGCTGCTCTTGAGGTAACAGGCTCCGTTCACGAACGTGTACGCTTTGCAGCCGTTGGCGGCCGAGCACTTGGCGCAGCACTGAGCCGCTGTGACATCCTTCACGGTGGCGATATCGTTGCCGTAGAAATCCACATCGACAAGCTGTTGCGAGCACGAAGGCACTGGCTTTGGCGCCACAACAGTCGACGAGACGGCGCCAACGACCTTGCGCTTCTCACCAGTGGACTTCTTCAGGTAACATGCCGACCGGCCATCCGCATTGTAGTTGATGAACGTGTAGGCCTTGCAACCAACTGTGTCCGCACACTTGTCGCAACAACCCCACGGCTGAAGACCATAGATTGTCTGCAGATCTTCACCAAAGTAGTCCACTCCGACTTCCTGGGTCGCACATTTCTGTGGCGATGGGCGGCACTGGTAGTAGAACGGGTTCCATGGCTGGCAGTACTCGCCGGATGGGCAGCACTTGACGCCGTCCTTGTCACTGCCACACTGACCACCCGAGAGGGCACACGTTGGTGGCGCGGCAACGACCACAGCCGACACGGCGCCAGGCAGCGCGCGCTTGTCCCCGCTTCCCTTCTTGAGGTAACACATTGGGCGGCCATCGGCGTTGTAGTTGATAAACGTGTACGCCTTGCACCCTTCGGTAGCACGGCACTTGTCGCAACACAGCTCAGGGAGAGCCATGGAGACGCTCGCAATATCGTTGCCGTAGAAGTCAATGCCAACTTCCTGTTTGCCGCATTGGGCGTTGATGCTGCGGCACTGGTAGTACGATGGGTTCCATGGCTGACAGTAATCGCCTTCTGGGCAAGCGGTCGGACCAGTCTTCTGGTTGCCACACGGGCCACCAGAGACGGATGTTGGCGTTGGCGTGGTTGGTTTTGGAGTGGTTGGTTTTGGAGTGGTTGGCGTTGGAGTAGTTGGCGTTGGCGTGGTCGTCACTGGCGTCTCAGTCGTTGGTGTTGGCGTAGTCGTCACTGGCGTCTCGGTCGTTGGTGTTGGCGTGGTCGGTGACAACTTACACGCGGAGCCAACCAAATCCAACAAATCAGAGCGGTACTGGATGTTGCCCACTGGAACGGTACACTCCTTCGGGTTGGCAGCCAGGGCCGCAGTGAAAATTTTCACACACGATGCACTCGCACAGATCTTGGTCAACGCAGCCTCCATTGGACGAGTCAATGGCATGAACTTGAATCCAGTATCCACCGAGCACTGAATGAGATCAGCCGAAGCGGTCGTCACTGGCGCAACCGTCACCAATGAGCAGATTGGCGATGCTGGAGTTGGTGCGGGGCCAGCAGTTGGTGTTGGCGTTGGTGCAGGAAGCGGCAGTGGAGTTGGCGTTGGGCCAACTGGAGATGTCGTAGGTACAACACCCGTCGCACAGTAGTCCTTCACACGTTCCAAGAAATCACCACGGAGCGTAACCTTACCCAGTGGCAGCTTGCACTCTACCGGAGCAGCCGCAAGAGCATCAGGGAACGCCTTGGCGCACTTGGTGTTCTTACAGAACAAGTCCATCTGCTCCTTCGTTGGCGCGGCGGAGAACGTGGCCAATGGGAACTTCGTCTCGGTCGCACACGCAACAAAGTCAGCGTTCTGGTACAACAGAGTACTGACCGCCTTCGCGTCACAGTACGCCAATGGGGTTGTTGGCGTGGTCGTTGTTGGCGTGGTCGTTGTTGGCGTGGTCGTCGTTGGCGTGGTTGTCGTTGGCGTAGGCGTGGTTGACGACAACTTACACGTCGAACCAACCAAATCCAACAAATCAGCGCGGTATTGGATGTTGCCCACAGGAGCGGTACACTCCGTTGGGTTGGCAGCCAAGGCCGCAGTGAAAATCTTCACACACGATGTGCTCGCACAGATCTTGGTCAACGCCGCCTCCGTTGGACGAGTCAATGGCATGAACTTGAATCCAGTATCCACCGAGCACTTAATCAGATCAGCCGAAGCGGTCGTCACTGGCGCAAGCGTCACCGATGAGCAGATAGGCGACACTGGAGTTGGCGACGGACCAGCAGTTGGCGCTGGCGTTGGCGTAGGAAGTGGCAGTGGAGCTGGCGTTGGTCCAATTGGAGATGTCGTTGGCACAACACCCGTCGCACAGTAGTCCTTCACACGCTCCAAGAAGTCGCCACGAAGAGCAAGCTGACCTAATGGCAGCTTGCACTCCACTGGAGCAGCCGCAAGAGCATCAGGGAACGCCTTGGCGCACTTGGTGTTCTTGCAGAACAAGTCCATCTGCTCCTTCGTTGGCGCCACAGAAAATGTGGCCAATGGGAACTTAGTCTCGGTCGCACACGCAACAAAGTCAGCGTTCTGGTACAACAGAGTGCTCAACGCCTTCGCGTCACAATACGCCACAGGCGTTGTCGGCGTGGTCGTCGTTGGTGTGGTCGTCGTTGGCGTCTCGGTCGTTGGTGTTGGCGTTGTTGACGACAACTTACACGCGGAGCCAACCAAATCCAACAAATCAGCGCGGTATTGGATGTTGCCCATTGGAACGGTACACTCCGTTGGGTTGGCAGCCAAGGCCGCAGTGAAAATTTTCACACACGATGCACTCGCACAGATCTTGGCCAAGGCTGCTTCCGTTGGGCGGCTTGGCGGAAGAAAGGTGAAACCGGTATCCACCGCACACTGGATCAGAGTAGGAGAAGCTGTCATCACTGGAGCAACAGTTTGCGATGAGCACATTGGCGACAGTGGAGCTGGAGCTGGTACGGTCGGTGGAGTCGGTTTTGGCGCAGGAAGAGGAATAGGCGCGTACGTCGGAGCTGGAAGCGTGGGGGCAGGTGTGTTGATCACACCGGTCGCGCAGTAGCCGGAGATACAGTCAAAGATTTCTGAGCGCAGCAGCAACTTGTTGATCGGCAGAATACATTCCTTTGGGTCCAACGCAAGCGCATTCGCCACGGCCTCGGTACACGCTGCACTCTTACACATCAAATCGAGTTGGCTTTTCGTTGGCGGCTCCTTGGCGTTGAAGAAAGGATACACCGCGTCACGGGCACACTGAATCACTGGCTTGTTGGTCTGGAAGGCCGCGATAAACACAGACGCGGCGCACACCTCATACGAAGTCGCGGTTGGCGCCACCGTGGTGGTCGCTGGCGTGATTTCCGTCGTTGATGTTGGCGTCGTCGTGGTCGTTGGCGTGGTTTCCGTCGTTGGTGGAACGGTAGTTGGCGAGTCAATCTCAAGAGCGGAGACCGTTCCTGGCACGGTATCGTCTGCGGCTGCGAACGCCAGCAGTGCCGCGTGGGCGACACCCGCGAGGATCACCGAGACCTTCATTGTTTAATCCCTCGTTCTCAGCAAACGCTATCACACCGAGGTAATGAGAGCGATCAAGAAAACAAGAAATGGTAATAATCTGACGAATGCTAGACCGTCAAATTGGTGAGTGAGCTCGGGCTGCTCAATTGTTGGCGAAGTCCAACGCCCCACAAAACAACCCAGCATCAGCCCCGCCGTGTTGGTTTGTTGGCGTTGGCGGTTGGTGATGTTGGCGTGTGTGTGAAGCGCAGCGAGATGCGGTAGTCACGCCATCTGGGCGGGCGAAGGCTGGGTCCCATTGTCGGAGAGATTCGTCCATACAGACTCCAACATTAGCATCGTGCCTTCGTAATGGAACCCTGCACACGGACCTGACAGCTTCTGACAGAAACAGGTCACTTGTGGCTGAATGCGTGGTGCTACACATTCAGTATGTTTTGTCACAGGTTTTCACTGACCCAATGTGGAGCACATGCAGATCTTGGTGGCGCCAACGACAATGCGAATATAGCATATCACAGGTTTGATGATCGCAACAGTGTCGTTGAAGGAATGGATGGGCCCACCAGCTGGTGCTCGTCTGTATGGAGCCGTAAATACGCGTCCTGATTCAATCGATCCATAAACAGTAAACGCCGGATTTAGCTCGTATGCTTCAATAATAGCCCCCACGGAACAAGTCCACACATTTTTCCTGACGCAACCATGCACCGAATATGGCGCCACCCTTCGCGCGCGTGTATCACTACAAACTCGATGTTTCTTGCACACAAAGCATGTGGATCTAAACCGATCATTCATCTTCTATCAGCCAGTAGTTTCGCGACTGCCAGTCGTCTGCGAGCAGTCGACTTTGAGTTGCTTCTTCCGGCTGTCCAGGCTTTCCAGTCTCGATTCGGCCACTTTATCGTGCCGTACAGCTTCCCGATCGCGCAAACCGATTCAGAATGGCCACTGGAGACCCGCGGCGTGGATATAGGCCGTCGCCTCCACGCGCTCTTGACCAACGAGCGCCATCGCAAGAAAAATCCAGATCTTCTGGACCATTTGGGCTCCATCGGGTTCCCTGTTGATGACGATTGGAAACGATTACTATGGAAGAAGCGGGTCTTTGCAGCACTGGAAACGTACCACAGCATCCACAACCACAGTATCGTGCCCATCAGCTTTGTCGTTCCTTCTGGAAATCAGGATTGGCCACTGGAAACCTGGAACCTGGATTTGGGCAAGCGCGTCGCCAAGCTGCGGGAACATCCCGACAGGCTGAGTGACCACGAACTGGACGACTTGAAGCGAATCCAGTTTTCCTTTGACGTGGATACGACCCACTGGCAAGGCACCATCCGTCCAGCGATCCAGAGATTCCAGCAAGTGTACGGCCATCCATTTGTCAAGCGAGAGTTTGTCGTGCCCAGAGGCTCGCCTTCCTTCCCAGAAGAACCGACCTGGGGCTTGAAGCTCGGGCTCGTGGTCCACAATATCCGGTGCCATGGCGCGTACCACGACCAGCTGCGCCATGAAAGCAACGAGCTCCTCAGCGGGGCGTGGATCCACTTGATTGGCTCGAAAGAGGACGAGTGGACCACAGTCATCCTGCCAGCTCTCCAGGCTTTCCATACCCAGTACAAGCATGGAGATGTGCCAGCCACGTTTGTCGTGCCACAGGAAGACCCACTATGGCCACGGCAAGCGTGGGGCTTTGGTCTTGGTCAGTTTGCCCATTGCCACCAATCTCTGGATTTGTTCCGTGACCAGCTCTCCAGGGATCAAGAAATCCTTCATAAACTCGGTGCCTGGTGGTTTGCCTCGCTGGATGAGAAATGGGACCAGCAAATATTTCCAGCGCTTGTCCAGTACGTGAAATCCAGAAGGGAGACGAGCCAGGACAAGCAAGAGCGAGACCAAGAGAACGAGTTGATGCCGGTCAAGTTCATAGTGCCCAGTGAAGCGCCATGGCCCTGTGCTGCCTGGGGTTTGAAGCTTGGAGAACTCGTGGCGCGCATGCGCACGCGAAACCATTTCGCCTCGCAACTGGAACGGGATCCGCAAATGCTGCAGGCCAGTGGCATCGCCCACGTGATCGGGTAGCGTTGGGAGCTTCTCATTCTCGCGGTTTTTTTACGGTATTACTACTTCCCTTCAAGTATTACTACTATCCTCCACAGTTCCTATTCCAGGCGATTAATTCGAGCCGGAATTTCTTAACACCCACTCATATCATTTTCGTGTTTCGTCCTGCCCGATCATTTTGCTGACTGGTATTAATACGTTCTGCAGTACTATACCGCACTAGCAGCACCGGTACTGTAGCAGAGTGTACTGCAAAGCCTTCCGTTTGACTGAGGTGGAGAAAAAAAAAAAAAAAAAAAC
>JAADWJ010000195.1:0-35427 GCA_023336165.1 Pythium monospermum
ATCGCTGGTGGAAGTCTCGTTGCTGCTCTGAAGCTCCTGAACGGCAGCCACGATCTTGTCGACCACACTCTTCATGTTGCGACCACAGGACACGCCCATGTCCATCAAGTCGGTGGCGCCAGCCAAGCTGTCTTCACCGGCCCGTAACCGTCGTGTGCTACGGGAGTTTGAGCCTAACCCCACCGCGGCAAGAAGTTTGAAGAAAGTTTCTTGGTTGACGGGGCTCTCATTGTTCTCCAGGCTTGTCAGTGTTGAGTCCACCACCAACTCCACGATCTCGGCAACTTTGGGTGGCGGGGTTGCAGATGCTGAAAGTTTGAGACCCAAACATGATGACACCGCGACTGGCAGATCTTCCGTGACAAAGCTTTGCTCAGCAAGTGCTTGTCTGATCTGCGCAGTTGTCGAAGTCTCGCTCTCCCCACCTTGTGCTTCAACAAAGTCGACGATGTGCTGGACGACTGGTAGTAGGTCTCTACTGCAATCAACTCCTTTCTTCACCAGCTTACTCGCCGAGACCAATTTCCCAAACACGCCTGCGCTCGCAACATTCATCGCCGTGGTGACGACTGACGCGACCTTGCGCAGTACCGCTTTGGAACACGCCTGGTTTTGAGGGATGCATTCCATGCCACACTCGACGGGGTACTCCATGGGGCATTGAGCCCAACAAGTCGCGACGTTATCGAACTCATAGCCTCGAGGGCATTGCTTTCCTGGGTACGTCTTGCGGTAACAGGCCGTGTCGCTGGGTTCTCCTATGCGATGGCCGATCCAGAATGGCTCTGTGGTATCACGGCTGATCGGTTCCGTGGCAGCCTGGTCTGTGGTTCGTAGGCGTCGTGGTGTATCAACAGCGACGACGCAGCTGCGGGGCAACGATCTCACCAACGCGAGAACAAATGCCACTGCCACTGCGCTCCACCTGGATCGTAGATACACCATACTTGCGGATGCTGGTGGCCTTGTGTGTCCTTCCAAATCGGAAATGATTTGAAACTCAAGCTGCGGTGAGCTGTGAGATCTCAAGCCGCGGCGAGCCCATAGCCTTTGCCTGGAATTATACCGGACAGGACCTTGAGTGACGCTGGCAAATGGCCAGGCTGGTGCATATGGGATGTTGATTCGCGTGGCTGTTGCTGCTCGGTTCTTGTTTTGCAACAAGGATCACAGCATTTCCTTCAACGTCATGGACGCTTGTGAAACGTCGTTGCATTGTGAATCACACTCATGGCCCAAACCTGCAATAATCAATGCGCGTGCTGTTTGCGGCTGTTGGTTGAGTGTCAACTTAGGTTGTTCAAACCTGTCAAAATTGTTTGTTTGACAATTTGAGCTGGACAAAACATCGACGAGCTTCGCATCTTCGGCCCATCGTTCGCCTTCCACGCCATGTTCAGCAAGACGAGCTAACGGCATACATCACTACCGGCACATCAATGTACCAGGCAACATCCACCACTAGTGCACTTAGAGCATCCTACCATAGCCGCCTGAGCGACTCGTTTGGCAGTGCGTTTCAAAGTGATGTGATCAAGCTGACCCTATTAGTACTATAGCGTCCTGAATCGAGCAAATGCAGAACAACCATATCTACGCAGCGCCATATTGTTGGCGATGTGGGCTACTAGGTGCTGTCAATCATGGGTGGCATATCCTGTGTGTACCTTGCAAACACCAACGCCGCGGGCTTCATGCAAGCAGATAAATTTGACCATACGTTTTAGCAATGCTACCTGGTTTCACACTGTCGATATCTTCTTCATTCGTTTGCATTCTTTCATTCTTTCATACCAAGCAAAGCACAACGATACTGCCATTCTTTTTCATATATTCTGCTTCTCGTTCCATGGAGACGAATGAACACACCAGCGAGCAGATGAACGAACAAACGAACAAACAACCAAACGAATACAAATAAACGACAATAGAGAAAAAACAGGAAAAATAAAAACGCCACGACTGAAAGCAATTCCGGGATGGACCGCAGCAGTGCGGTCACCAGTTTTTTTATGCCTGGGACGGCATTCAAGAACCGCAGCGGGCGAAGCACGCGTAGCGCGCGCAAACCGGAGACATTTGGCACGCCTGGGATCACTGCGATGATGCCGACGAGCACGACCACAAAATCGATCCAGTTCCACGGGTCCATCAAGTACGCGCCCGTTTCGGCCACGAGCCCCATGGCGATGATCTTGAGTGTGAACTCGATCGAGAAAATGGTCGTGAAGATGACGTCCGTGTACCCGACAATGGCGTTGCGCAACGAGTCGCTCGTGTCCAGATCGCCGCTCGCCGGGTCCACTTTGCTGAGATCGGGCAGCGCGAGCACGATCGAGTTGGCGAAGATGAGCGCCAGCACAAACTGGTCAAAGGACTTGGACGTGATCAGCCAAATGATACGGCGCCGCCAGATGCTGGTCTCGTCAAAATACCACAGCGAGTTGGTCGCGAACAAGTACCGGCGGCCGTGGGCGTAGAAATTGTACCGGTCTTGGATGTCAGGTGAGCCGTCGTCGCCGATGTAGCTGCCTGGGGAATTGTTGATCACGCTTTGCACAAACAAAAGTGGTGGGCGCTGATGGGATGGCGCTTGCGCGTCGATGCCCACACCACCAGCACCACCTAGCACGTTTGCCATGGAGCCCGACTGCGACTTCATGGAAAACATGGCGTTCCCCAAGGACCGCGGCAACGATCCTTCGCTGTTGCGCAGACGCGTTCGCCGCTGCTCGACTTGGTTGCGAAACATGCTGATCGCAAGCGTCGTGGCCGTGCCGCTCGTCACATTGGATGAACGCGTCACGGCCGTGGCCTTGGTACCCGAAAAGCTCATGCTTGCTCGTGATCATACACCCCCACACACACGCTACTGCAGTGCGCCACCGGGAACGGATCGAACAGGAAAATGAAGCGCCGACCGGCGACTGGCGACGGCCGTGAGTGTTGCTTCTTTCCGCGGCTGTGCAATGGCCGTTCCATTCATAGCCTCTGCGGTTCGGACGTTCCGCCACAAGCCCGTTGCAGCAAGCGGCAAGTGAAACGGAGAAACGGGATCAGTGAATAGAACACAAAATAGTACATAGCATCGATGTGTTTAATTAAAATAGATTAAGTGTAATAAGTTACGTTATTGAGGTGTGAAGACATCGTCATCGTCATCGAAGCGATGCGCAAAGGAGCCATGGTGCTGCTGCACGAGCCACACGTCATCAGCGACCTTGCCATACGTGCCATGTGCGGCTGGGTTCTCTGGGTCCGACTCAACCTGCTGCCACCGGATGTGGGTTTCATTGTACACATGGAGACGGCTGAACCCAAAAATGGAGTTTCGGAAAGCGTCCCACTCGGCGCGGGGCTTTTCAAAGTCTTTGCGCATGATACTGAGCTTGTACTGGCCTGAGGCGCCGGTGAGGATATGAGTTGTCGCTTTCATATTGGTCGTGCGTTTCCACGTGTGCGATTTGTAAACGTCAAAGGCTCTTTCATAGTTGTGCTGGTGCCCACAAATGTACAGATCCACACCGTGCTGGTACATGTAATCTTCCAGTCGGTCACGAAGCTTGGCTGCCTTTTTGCCACAGTTGACTTCGTCCGATGTGCAGTACATGGGCCGATGGCCGATCACAACGACCCACGGCGTCTGCTTGCGGTTCTCGTTGGCCTCCATGAGATCTTCACGAAGCCACGCTTCTTGGCGGTTGACCATGTTGGGCTCGAGCGTCTTCTTGAAGTAAATCTCGGTCGAAATGACCACGAAATGCACGAGCCCGACGTCGAACGAGTAGAACCAGTTGTTTGGCGCCTCTCCGTGGCCGGATACCACACTGCCAGTGTTGGATGGCATGTTGCGGAACCGTTCGGTGTAATGGCTGAACGTGTCATGGGTCTCATGGTTACCCGGCGCGACCATGAACGGCACGGATGCAGCGATCGGTTCCATTTCTTCCATGAAGATATCGCCCACACGACCGTCGGCGAGATGCAGATCATACGCGTAGTCGCCCATGGAGACGACGGCATCAACCTTCCCCTCGGCGACTTCGGACTGCATCATCGGCAGCGTCACGGCGTTCTGGTAGCCAATATCACCAGTGACGAGGAAGCGCATGGGAAGAGCGCGATCAATTTGGTCTCGCGCCGGCGCGGTCTTGGTTGTATACGGAATGGACCATGAATACACGTCATTGCCCACCGAGTACGTGTAGTGGGTAGCGGTTTTCAAGCCCGTGAGCTCTACGACATGCATGAAGCGAGTTGATTTCTTCGCGCCGCTATCTGTGAATAGTGTGCTCGTCGCCGTCGTTGTCACGGGCATGGACTTGCTGATGACGATGCGGTAGCCTTCGACCAATTTGAGGTACTGGGTCGTTGCGTCTGTGCACACGCCCATCGTCGTCCATTGCACCGAGAAGCTTCCTGGTGTCTTCCCATACGCCGTGTGGATGTGCTTTGGGTGGCACAGGATCTGGTTTTGCTTCGTGAGGACGAGGTTCTCACCCAAGCGATGGATACTAGACCAGCCGTGGAAAGTAGAGCCAACCACAAACTCGTATCCGCTCGCGGAGTCCTGGAGATCGATCCACGCCTTGTGTTGGGTCACGTTTTCGCCGCGCTGGTAGTGGGTGATCGCTGGCTGGCGCGTAAAATCGCCCATGCGGCTATCGACGGCACGGTATCGCACTTCGACTGCGCCGTCATCGCTACACGCTTGCCACGGATCGACGTCTTCTTCACTGCGAATGTGTTTCTTATCGCGATGCACTTTACGAATATAAGTGCGACGTGTCGTCCACTCCACGACACCTCGCGAGCCGACCGTAAACGAGCGGATATCATGCGGCACGCAGTTTTCGACTTCTCTCTTGCGCATTTCCTCCTTGTCATCGTCATCGAGTTCTTTAAACGCCGCGTCGCTCATCAAATGGTCATGCAGCGCTTCCGTCACGACCAACAGAGCTGCAACCATAGCAACCACGAGAACGAGCGTCCTTCGGATGGAACCATATTGCGCCATATCCTGAGGTGTGTCTTGAGAGCTGGGCTTGGAGGGGACGAGTTCGTGAGTGCCGTTTTGCGACAAAGTCGGCCGATTGGCATGCAGCCGGCGACCGTCCGTCGTCTTTCCCTTGCGTTTACAGAAGGCTCTCATTGGTGGAAACAGTTTAGATTCACTGGTATACAAACATGAAGTATATAGAAATCTTCGTGAACCAAAGTTTACCCATGTCCAGCAGAAATTTTTCGCATTTGTATTTTACCTGCATTTTATTTGAATTTTTTCAAAGTGTTGGCTAAATCGACTGGGGTTCCGAATTTTTGCCCTGCGACAACCACACGACGCGTGGGAGTCCCAAATACCGATACAGTACCGGTAATACCAGTCCGGTGTGCTCAAATTGCGACCCAAGTTTGTGGACCATGGTTCTTTTCTTGTGGCCGGCTGATTTGTGTCCAGGTCGTGTGCTATTGGTCAAAACCCAACCTCGTAAAAAGCGCTTTGTTTGAAGCGAGCACCTTGCACCCACCCACACAAAGCTTCCAGTCCACATCAAGACACAACAACACCAGACGGAAGTCAAGAAGATCAAGGCGAAGTATGGCGACAAACGCGGCGGTCAAGCAACCTACGTGGTATCCACCACAGCCATTGGACTCCCTCACCGAGTACTGGGATAAGCACTACCCGCTGCGTCTCTACAATAGCCTCACGCGCACGAAGACGGCGTTTGTGCCCATGAAGGGCAAGCGGGTGCTGTGGTACATGTGCGGTCCGACCGTGTACGATCAGACCCATCTCGGCCACGGTCGCACATACACGTGCTTTGACTACGTGCGTCGCATTATGGAGGATTACTTTGGCTTTGAAGTCGAATTGGTGATGAACATCACTGATATTGATGACAAGATCATCATCCGTGCGGCCGAGAACGGCTGGCAGCAGGCGCATCAAGGCCAGGAGCTTCCAGCGAACAAAGACGAGCGCACGAAGGCCGTCATGGAGTGGGCGTCGCAACAGCCAGCGGAGGACAACATGCGTCGCACGAAAGAGCTTTCCAAGTACTGGGAGAAGGGATTCTTGGAAGATATGGCCTCGCTCAACATCAAGACCCCCGCTGTGATGACGCGTGTCAGCGAGTACGTGGACGAAATCATTGAGTTTGTGCAAGGCATTATCAAGAACAAGTACGCGTACGAGAGCAACGGGTCTGTGTACTTTGATACCGCGGCGTTTGGGTCCGCCAAGGGCATGTCGTACGGCAAGCTTCTGCCCGAAAACGTTGGCCAGTCAGAGTTGCTCGCGGAAGGCGAAGGCTCGCTGTCGCTTGGCAAGAGCGACAAGCGCAACGTCAGCGACTTTGTGCTGTGGAAAAAGTCGAAGAAAGGTGAACCTTTCTGGCAGTCGCCGTGGGGCGAAGGCCGCCCTGGCTGGCACATTGAGTGCTCAGCGATGGCCAGCGATACCATCAAGCACCTGGCCGGTGGCAAGATTGACATCCACTCGGGTGGTATCGACTTGCGGTTCCCTCACCACGACAACGAGATCGCGCAGTCGGAGGCGTACTTCAACTTCCCACAGTGGGTCAACTACTTTGTCCACACGGGCCATCTCAACATTGAAGGGCTCAAGATGTCCAAGAGTTTGAAGAACTTTGTCAAGATCCAAGAAGCGCTCATGGACAACTCGAGCCGCCAGCTGCGTTTCCTGTTCTTGCTCCACAAGTACAACACGCCGATGGACTACAACGACAACTCGATGGACGAAGCCGTGACGGTAGACCGCTTTTTCAGTGAATTTTTCCAGAATGTCAAGGCCAAACTGCGCGAGCTTGGTGTCGAGAAGACCCAAAAATGGTCGGATGTCGAAAAAAAGCTCAACGGCGTCGTGCTGGACACCAAGGAGAAAGTCCATATTGCTCTCTCGGATGACTTGAACACGCCGCTGGCGATTTTGCACTTGCAGCAACTCGCCAAGGAAGTGAACCGGTACATGGGCAGCGACCGCGAGCACGTGTCGATGATCATCCGCGCGGCAGCCGAGTACATCACCCATATCTTGACCGTCTTTGGCCTGGTGCCAGGTATCGACATTGGCTTCCCATTGAACGCGGCTGGCGAAGGCGCCACGGACCAAGAGACCGTGTTGGCGCCTGTGCTGGACATTTTTGCCCAATTCCGTGACCAAATCCGGGACGCTGCGCGTTCGGGCATGGCCAGTGGAAGTGTCCAGGACTTGGCCAACACGATCCTGAACTTGTGCGATGAGGTGCGTGATGAGAGTCTGCCACACGCGGGTGTACGACTCGAGGATCGCGCTGGCAGCAATTCGATCTGGAAGCTCGCCAACAAAGAAGAACTTCTGGAAGAAATCCAAAAAAAGGCCGATGAAAAGCGCAAGAAAGAAGAACAAAAGCGGTTGCGTCTCGAAGAAGATGCCCGCAAAAAGGCCGAGCAAGAAGCCAAGGCCAAGGTCAAGCCAGAAGAACTGTTTCTGAGCGAGAAGGACAAGTACTCGCAGTTTGACGCGCAGGTACGGTTTATGGGAAAGATGGTGTTTGCGGGATGAGGCTTTTTGTTTTTTTCTGACCTGGTACTGTTGTTATTTTGTAGGGTTTGCCGACTCATGATGTCGCCGGCGAGCCATTAAGTAAAGGCCAGCTCAAAAAGCTTGCGAAGGACTACGCCAAGCAAAAGGCGCTCTACGAGAAGTTCAACCAGCAGTAAATAAGCGCGGGGGATCGGTGTGTCCATGTGCGCTTGCGCTTGAACGATCCAGGATGCAGTTCTGTCCTAAATTAGGACGAAGCCGCCATCCCAATTTAACCAATCATACATGTGTAGGCGTTTGTACTGCTTTTTCATTGGCTAAATGTATTCCAACAGAATTCCCTCTCCTCGGCCTGTCAATCCCTTCTTGTCCCCCAAAACGCAAAATAAGACAAAAATGAGCTCCACCGCAGGCGGCGGCAAACGCGCCAACATTGAGCTCGCGCGCGGCATCAACGCTTTTAGCGCGAACAGCCAGTCACGTCAAAATGGGCGTTTCTCTTACCGCCGTGCACAGCCTGCAGTGGCCGCCAGCGAAACGGCGGCTGTCGCGAAGACGCCGCACTCAGCAAGTCGATGGTACCCAGCCGATTACATCCCAAAGAAACTCCCATCGGCCAAGACTGTGCGCAACAGCCAGAAGACAGCAAAGCTACGCAAGTCTATCACACCAGGAACTGTTTTGATCTTGCTGTCAGGGCGATTCCGTGGCAAGCGGGTCGTCTTTCTGAAGCAACTTCCTTCCGGCACTTTGCTCGTCACGGGCCCATACAAGGTGAACGGCGTGCCATTGCGCCGTGTGAACCAAGCGTTTGTCATTGCGACTTCTACTAAAGTCGACCTCACGGGCGTTGCTCTGCCTGACATTGACGATGCGTACTTTGCGAAGCCAAAGAATGCGAAGAAGTCTGCCGAAGAACAGTTTTTCGAATCCTCGGATGAATCGGTACGTGCCACAAGTACAACAGAACTATCCATAGTATTCATTGCGTTATTCCATCCGGCCATCCACCACCACATGTGTGGCTGGACAGTACTATATGTAAATGACCATCCCCTTTGCGTTCTTCGCAAAGGCGTGCACACAAAAAGCGCTTGGGATCGCTGTGCCGGATGAGATCAGCTGCCACACGCAAGCTCCCCTCCAAGCTGGTCAGTTGACCCGCTTTGTGTATGTGTCTCTATTGTGACCACAGGCGCCACACGTGATCTCCGAACAGCGGAAGGCCGACCAGAAGACGGTCGACGCGGCTCTGCTGCCCAAGATTGAGAACGACGCGTACTTGCGCGCGTACTTGAACGCCAAATTTACACTGACGAAGAACGACCGCGTCCACGAACTCCGCTTCTAAATGGAAAAGCGTTGAGTCAGTGTTGTCGCGCCACGAAAACAATAGCTACGTGATAAGAATGGATAGTTGGTGAGCCATCACCCGTGCAACCAGTAATCGATAGTACACCAAATTGTGAGTTTGTACTTGGACGTTATGAAAAGCCGCCTCGCTGGCGCTTCCGTAAGTAGGCAAGTCGATCACGAAGTGCTTGTTTTGCCCATTCCAGTTCAAGCAGGATGTCTTGTTGTGAATGGGTTGTGAGAATTTGCTGAACCGTGAGTGCGCCATCCAACCTCGCGCTTGCTGGAGGCAAATCATCTCTCGAGGATGTGGAAGGTGTTGTATCCATCCGTTCGTCCTCATGAGTTGTTACCAGTGATGTAGAGCCCTGTGCAATCGTCTCATGGACGAGTGGTTTATCGCCAAGCGCCGTGTTCGCACTTGAGAGCGAGCCACTTCCACCATCCTTGTCTTCAATCTCACCAATTCGAGAACCCACCAAGTGGTCGTCCACCCTGTCCACCTCCTTTGTTGGTGAAGAGGGTATTACCACCGTCTCGCATACTGTGTTATCGATCGTGGTTACATCGACCAAAGCGACTTGGTTGAGGCTATTGGGCGTGATTTGTGTCTGTCCCGCTCGATCGCATTCGTCAACGCTCTCACGATCGATCTTATCTTTTGCGGTCACAGATGAGTTCTCATCCGGCTCGTTCTCTGGCGGATACTGCTGCTGCTGCTGCGTGTGGTCTGGAAATCGAAAACACAATCCAAATACATTGTCTTGGATTCGTGGTAATTGCAACATATTCTTGACTTCGGACTGCACGAGGTAGCCTTCACTTCGCTCTTCGTTGACACGTCGTTGATCCCGCCATTGAACTGTCTGCGGCTTCTCTAAGCCGAGCAGGATCCGTTCCATTTCAACATCCTGCTCCACGGCTGCCATGAAGTCTGCTAGTTCTTTTCTCACACTCCATACGACACGCATGCGCGTGCGCCACCCGCGGAACACGGACTGGATGCGGATCGCTGCACGAACTCGCTCCATTTTTTATGCCAATTTTGTTTATTTTTTTGTAGAAACCGTAATAGAATCCATCTCTAACGATTCTATCGTTTCCATTGCCTGCAAAGATTCGCACTCCCTCGTGAAAGTGACACATTGAAGACCTCCCATGCATGTCACACGCACTTGTCTGGCTTTGGAGGAGACGAAGCAGAAATCAAGAAAGAAAAACGAAAACGACGAAGACAACAAACCAATTCCCCATTTTTATACGTATATGGGCTCCTTCTCCAAGCTATCGCTCCCCACAACGGACACCAAGACGCTATGTGCATGCACCGTGAGCTTGGTACTCGTGCTGGAGCTGCTCTACCACCGCAAGAAGCTCACCGATGCGTTCACCGACACGAAGAAACGCGTGGCGTTTTGGAACTCGATGCGGCGCCGGTTTGAAAACCAGCGGCTCGATCGTCTCAACACAGTGGGCGAAGGGCGCCGCTCCAGCTGGATGTGGGGCAAATCGGCTGTCGCGGATGACGCGGACGACGACATCCGCAACATCGACACCGACGTCGACGACGACGAAGATGGAGACGGCGACGGTGGAGGAAACAAGAAATTGTCGACCGACGGGTTGATCACCTCACAGAAAAAGCTCGTGCTCGTGATGGTCGGTCTTCCAGCGCGAGGCAAAAGCTTTGTGGTCCACAAGGCCACTCGGTACATCGAATGGCTGGGCTTCCCGACCAAGATGTTCAACGTCGGCAACTACCGGCGCAAGCTGGGCCGAGCGGGGGAAGATGCGCAATTTTTTTCACCGGATAACCAAGACGCCAAAAAAATACGCGAAGAAATGGCCATGTGTGTGCTGGACGATTTGCTTGAGTGGCTGGAAGGCGACGGATACGCCGCGGTCTTTGACGCGACCAATACCACCAAGATCAGACGTGCCCATATCTTGGAACGCGTCGCGTCCCATCGCAATGTGCGCGTCATGTTTGTGGAAAGCATTTGCGATAACGAAACGCTTTTGAACGAAAACTACCGCCGCAAAGTGGTCAACGACGATTACTCGGGCACGGACCCGGAAAAGGCGCTTTCGGATTTCAAGCAGCGCGTCCACGAGTACGAAAAAGTGTACCAAACCGTGGAAGACAGCGAAGACAATGGCAATGTGTGTTATGTGAAAGTGTACAATGCCGGTGAAAAAATCCAAGCGCGCTTTTGCCAAGGGTTCTTGCAGAGCCATATTGTGTCTCTTTTACAGAATATCCATTTGTTCCCACGCCGCATTTGGCTCGTGCGTCCTGGACCAAGTATCACAAGCTGCAGAGGAATCTTGGGGCTCGATACGGACTTGGCGCCGCAGGGCCACAAAGTCGCCAAGGCGCTCGCAAACTTTGTGGACAAGCAGCAGTTCACGAGGCCGTTTGAGCTATGGACAAGCGCGATGAAAAGCTCGCGGCAAACGGCGAATTACGTGCCCACGAAGTTCCTCAAGCGGTTTGTCACGACGACTCTTTTGAACGAGCTAGGCGGCGGCGACTTTGAAGGGCTCACGCATGACGAGATCAAGCATTTGTACCCGAAGCACGCCCATGCAAGAGAGCAGGACAAGCTCCATTACCGGTACCCAGGAGTCGGTGGCGAAAGTTACGTGGATGTGATCAGCCGGTTACGGTCGCTGATCATTGAGTTTGAACGCAAGAAACGTGACGTCTTGGTGATCTGTAACGAGTCCATTCTGAGGTGTTTGCTTGGCTATTTTGTGGGCATCCATGCGGACAAAGTGCCGTTCTTGGATTCGTACAACAACACGGTCATTGAGCTCAGTCCGCACCGCGACGGTTGCGATATGAAGCTCATCCCATTGGATTTGGACGCCGTGTCGATCGCCGACATCCCGCGGCACGCGCAGGCAAAGATGGTGCGGTCCATGTCGTCGTAGGCATGAGCCAAGATATACAGACACACACAGGCATTTCTATATCAAGAGTGACAGAGAGGGTGATAGTGTGTGAGAGAGACAGAGGAATCTGGTGTTATTTTGGAGAGGTATTAATAAGAGAGTTTGATGAGGGTTCAATATTCGGTCGTTCCCAACAACAACAAAAAGTGGGTCATCCACTCGCGAATCACGATCGGTACTACACTGTAGTCGCAGTGTGGCTTTGCGATGGAAGCCAAGGAAGAGAAGATCCGCGTGGCCATCCGCGTGCGTCCGCTGCCGTCGTCCAGCTCCGCGAACGGCAACGATGCTGCGTGTGCTATCTCGTGCAGTGCCGATGGCAACAGCGTGCTTGTGTACTCGGACGCCAACCGTTCCAGCGCGGCAAGCTTCCGCTGCGGCACGTACTTGGGCTCGGCCACTTCTCAAGCCGACATGTTCCATGAGATCGGCGCGCGAGAGCTTGTCACGTCGGCACTGGACGGGTTCCCAGTGACGATCTTTGCGTACGGCCAAACAGGCGCAGGCAAGTCGTTTACGATTTTCGGCAAGGATGACTCATCTTCTTCTTCCTCTTCAACAACTCGCTCCACCGGTGGCAACCGCATCAGTGGCTCGGTGAATGAGAGCGACGGCATCTTGCCCCGTGCCGCCAAGACGCTCATGGAGATTGTCGACCAACGGCGCGACATTGTGGACTACACTGTCCGCGTGACTTGTGTCGAAATCTACAACGAACAAGTGCGCGATCTCTTTGATCCAAAGAAAGCATCGCTCGCGGTCCGCCACTCCAAAGACCACGCGTTTTACTTGGAAAATGCCACGGTAGTGCAATGTAAAACGGCCCACGAAATGATCCGCGTGGTCAAACTGGCCGCTGCGAACCGCACCAAGTCCGCGCATTTACTGAACGAACGGTCCAACCGAAGCCACTGCCTCGTGACCATTTACATTGACTCGATGCCGCGCGATGCGAGCCCAGGAGGACTAGGAGGAGAAGGAGGAGGGGGCATCAAGAAGTACGGCAAATTGACCATCGTGGATTTGGCTGGCAGTGAGCGAGCGAATGACACGGGCGCTGTGGGCCAGCAGCTCAAAGAAACGGGCCATATCAACAGGAGTTTGTACTGCCTCAGTAATGTGATCCAAGCGATCACGGCGAATGCCAGCAGCAAGACCACCAAGTTTGTACCGTATCGAGACTCGAAACTGACCATGGTAATGTTACTGTGTCGTGGGAATGGCTGGCTCCGCATGGGTGAGAGTTGGAGGCCGACTCTAATCTGATGGTGTGATGTGGGTGTGGTTGTATGGATTTCTTGGCGTAGCTGCTCATCGACAGTCTCGGTGGCAACAGCAAGACGCTCATGCTCGCGTGTGTGAACGCGGCGCCCCAGTTTGCGACCGAATCGACCCGAACACTGGAGTTTGCCATGGGCGTGGCCCGGATCAAGAACCGTCCGACGGCCATGCTCAACCCCCATGTGAGTACCAGTAAATAGTACCAGCAGCCGAACGCAAGACTGAAAACGCCACTCCCTCTGGATGAAAATAGGAGAAGCTCATCTGTGATCTGAAAGAAGAGATTCGGCTGCTCAAGCTTGAAAATATGATGCTGCGGTCAAGGACACCTGGATGTAAGTTACATGAGCAACAGAAAGAGAAGGATGTGACGTTGATAGCCAATAACGATGGTATGTGTACGAGTAGATTTTACAGACCATCCAGAATGCCCGGACGAGATGGACCCAGGCTTCATGGACGAGGACCACCAACTCAAGACTACCACATTTCCACAGCAGCGACCTCAAGAGCAGCTTGACGCGATGGAGGCGATCAGGCGTCGCCAGCACCGTAGCAACAACAACAACGCAGAGGACGCTACGGTCGATTACTATGCCCATTCGGCCGGATCGGCGATGCCCACGGGGCTCGGCGGAGTGTGCGTTCTTTCAGTTTTGAGGCGGGCGCCTCGACGAGCTCCATGGATGCTGAAGGTTTTTTATTCTGCTCTGTTGTGAAACGTAGGAAGAAGCTAGCGATGATGCGACGAAGCTCCACATCGCCAAAGAAGAAGAAGAAGCAACTGTACGTGATTTGTGTTCGCGACCAGCTCTGGAGTCGGTGCTAACCCCATTCAATTGGATATCTGACGATGGCCCCCACACACACAGTTTGCAAAAGCAGAACAAGAAAACCCTCAATGCCAAGCCCCGTGTAAACCACCCACTCCCACCAGCGTCCATCGGATTCACATTACCACCAGTGAAACAACAGCAAGTCGCGTTGTTTCAGAAACGAACCATCGGATCCATGGCACCAGCATTCACAGGCGAGACCTCCTCTGGGCGAAATGGCGTGTCATCGCAAGTTCGTCCCAACACACCGCCACCAGGATACGACGATCTATTCGGCATCGAGACCGTCGCGGTTGAGATGAGCGACCACACGGCAAGCGTACAAGACCTTCTCAAACGGTCAGGGAGCATGCCTGCAACTCCCAGTCAGTTCTTCAAGCTACCTGCTACTCAAGCAGTGGCCAGCCCAAGCGAAGAGATCCAGCGGTTACTGAGGGATATGATGGTGCCCACAAAGTCCTCTTCGCCATCGATGCAGCCACAGTCGGTGAAACCGAAAGCGTCCATCGTGGCGAGCTCGCTCGGTGGTGGTAGGACTCCGCAGTTTGATGATGCGCGTGCTATGGATCTCTTCCAACAATTGAGCCAACTGTAGCCATGTTGAGTCTGTCGCACCTTGTTTTGGTATTCTGTGATGTGTGTCACCTTGATCTGATCCTGTAGACGCCATCCATCTGTGTGGCACCGCACTCTCCACTCGAATAGTGAACCGTCCTTTATAACTGTTAGTTGCTCTTCACCTCCTCTTGGCACCAGTGAAGCGCCACACACAACCACATTGACCAAAGACTGCATCAACCATGAACGACGATCTATGCGACGGCTTCAGCGCGCGCCAGCTCTTCCGCGACGAAGAGAGCCATGGACTGACCTTTGACGACATCATCGCGCTCGTACGTGCCGGGGCAATGTCGCTTCTCCAAAAACCAATCATGCACACGAAACTGAACTAATCGATCCACTTGTCTGTCTCATTGAATCTGTTGCTGGAAATGGTCATCTCCAACAGCCTGGACACAGTACGTACCACATTCTACTGCTACTAGGAGAATGCTACTGTAGTTACTAACACCCAAGCGTTTGTTTCTTTTGACAAATAGTCGATTTCGGCGTGGAACAAGTGGAAGTCACCACTCGCTTGACCAAGAACATTACGCTGTCGATGCCGCTTGTGAGTTCGCCGATGGATACGGTCACCGAAGCGCCAATGGCGATCGCGATTGCGCTCCACGGAGGCATCGGTATCCTCCACTGCAACACGACGATCGAAGCGCAGGCCGAGATGGTGCGTGCAGTGAAGACGTACGAGAACGGGTTCATCCTCGCGCCGCGCGTGTTGAGCCCAACCCACACCATTAGTGATCTGGATACGCTCAAAGTGTCCGGCGTGCCCATCACGGAAAATGGCAAGGTGAACGGCAAGCTTGTCGGTCTGGTGACCAGCCGCGATGTCGATTTCTTGGAGGACCGCTCACTCAAGCTTTCGGCGGTCATGGTGCCGCGTGACCAGCTCACCGTGGGCACGTACCCGTGCACGATTGAACAGGCCAACAAGACGCTCAAGGCCGCCAAGAAAGGCACACTTCCGATCGTGAACGAGGCGGGTGAGCTGGTTTCGCTGGTCACGCGCACGGATTTGTCGAAAGCGCGCGACTACCCGAATGCGCTGCGCAGTCCAGAGACGTTGCGATTGCTTGTCGGCGCTGCAGTCGCAGTCGATGACAGCCAAGCCGTTGAGCGGATCGCTGCGCTTGTCGCCGCTGGTGTTGATGTGATTGTGCTGGATGCGCGCCAGGGCGACTCGATCCACCAAATTGAATTGGTCAAGGTGCGTTTTCTTTTGTTGCAAACGGGAAGACTGCTGCTGGCCCATTGGCACGCGTGGCTGACTCATCCCCTCCCCCCTTTTTTATTGGTGAAATACTACAGCACATCAAATCGACGCATCCATCCGTCGATGTCATTGGTGGCAACGTCGTGACCATGCACCAGCTGCGCCATCTCTTGCAAGCCGGCGTGGATGCTGTTCGCGTCGGCATGGGCGTCGCGTCGGTCTCGACGTCGCAGATGGTCAAGGCTGTCGGCCGTGCGCAGCTCTCGGCCATCTACAACACATCTCTCATCGCGAATGAATACGGCGTGCCTGTGATCGCCGACGGCGGCATCAGTACCTCCGGCGCGGCCATCAAGGCGCTGTCGCTCGGCGCTTCCTCGGTCATGATGGGATCGGTTCTCGCTGGGTAGGTCAAACAATACAGAGTGGTGTTGACCCATGGGCACTGACAAAATGCCCATTCCATTGTGTATCGTCCATACTATATACTAGCACCACCGAAGCGCCAGGAGAGTACTTTTTCCAAGATGGCGTGCGGCTCAAGCAATACTACGGAAGCGGGAGCCACAAGGCGCGCAGTAATGCGCCGAGCGAGCGCAGCGCGGCCGATATGATCGCCTTTGGCGTCGCTGGCGCAGTCACGGACCAAGGAAGCGTCCACCAGTACGTGCCGTACGTGCAGCAAAGCATCCGCCACGGGTTCCAGGATCTGGGCGTGCGTTCCATCCCGCAGCTCCACGAGTGGCTGTACAAAGATCAGCTGCGCTTTGAGCGACGCTCGTTGTGTGCACAGAAAGAAGGCGGCATCCACGACCTGTTCACGTACTCCAAGCAGCTGTACGGTTAGATAAAAAGGCGGTGTGCGTGCGCTACGCATGGAAGTACGTTGAACATTGAAAGCGAAAAACAAAATGTCAATGCCATGTTCATGATTGATTTCATTCATCCCTCATGTCACAGGGGCAACACATCATCATGTATTTTCTACCAATAAGATTGATGTGTTTCATATTTTAGCCAATGAGAACCGTTTGACTGATTTGGCAACCTGCGTTTTGAAAGTGGTTTTCTCCAGTTTTTCGAGAGTGAAGCCGAGAAAAGCGCGAGAACCAACATGAGCGTTGATGCAGCAGCGACGGCCGCGGCGGGTTCCGAGCCACAGAGTGGTAGCGGTAGTGGTGGTGGCCGACCAAGTCGCTTCTGGTGCCATGAGTGCGCATGCCATGTCGCCACGCGAGCGGACGACGCCAGCGGCGAGTTGTGCTGCGTCACGTGCAACGGCAACTTTGTTGAAGAAGTCGAAGCGGTGAGTTCACGGGCGGTTTGGTTTCTGCTGTCTCTTGCATGGAAGAGCATTATGAAAGAATAAGGGGGAATTAAACACGCCTTGTGCAACCTGATGTGTGGGTGTATTTAGGATGATCCGCCAGAGCAATTTCTCGCGGAACCCGTGACGGCTGCAGCCCATGGTCAACAACAACAGCAGCAACAACAGCAGCAGCACGACAGGCACGACGGTGGTGGCAACGCGCAAGATGTACGTTGGTTCCTGCATGGGCACTAAGAGAGAGAGAGAGAGAGAGAGAGAGAGAGAGGGGAGTCTGCGGTTGGCGAGTCTTTTCTCATGTACATATAAACATGTAGGTATTGGATCGGCTCGTGTTGGAAATCCACGACGGTTTTGGCTCAAATGACGACGACACCACGACGGCGACGGCGACAACAAGAGCAGCGGCAGCACGAACATCCCGCGCGACGCCTCGAACGCCGCCTTCCGAAGGAGGAAGACTTTTCCCCCAAGAGCGTCTTCGACCACGCAACCATCGAGATTTAACCGCGCCGATGCTACGACGACCGCCACGCGATGAATTGGAGGCACCATCCCCATTAACAGAGTGCGTAGTACACTGGTGTGCGTGCGTGTGTGTTGTACTCATTCTCTTCCTGTTTTGTATAGACTGTTACAGCAACTTGTCAGCGGCGGTGGAGATATCGGTGGAGCCGGCGGCGGCGGCGGAGGAGGAGGAGGAGGGGGAATGACCACGACTCGTATCATTCGCAGCGACGGCACGCCCATGGAAGTCTACGTGACCAGCAGCACGGGTGACGCCGGTGGCGGAGGGGCAGGTGACTTTGGAACTGGTGGTCTGCTGGGCATGCTGAGTGGCGTGATGGGCGGCGGTTCCTTTGGAGGCTTTGCCAGCAACCCAGGCGACTATGCGCTCGGCCCGAACCACTTGAACCATCTGATCAACCAGCTCATGCGCAACGACCCCAATCGAGTGAGTAGTTCTTTTTTTTTTATTGCATGGAATGATGCAAACCTGAGCCACACTCATGGGTTTTTGTTTTTTATTTTTATTTTTTTTTGAAAAAAACGAACAGCACGGCGCGCCACCGGCCGCAAAAGAAGTCGTGGACCGACTGCCGAAACACAAGATCGAGCAGCGTGAAGTGGACGCCAACGCCGAGTGTGCTGTGTGCAAAGACCTCTTCGCTGTGGACGACGAGGCCCAAGAGTTGCCGTGCACACACTCGTTCCACCCGGACTGTATCATGCCGTGGCTCAAGATGCACAACTCGTGCCCAGTGTGCCGCTTTGAATTAGCCACGGATGACCAAGATTACGAACAACGGCGTCGCCATGAGCAGCCACGCTCCAGCCAAAATGAGTCGGCGACAACGCGGCAGTCAACATAAATATGCCGCAGCAAACGAAAAAGAAACTGAAAAGGAGACAGAGAAAGAGAGAAAGAGAAAGAGAGAGAGAGAGCAATGGCTGCAGTGAGCCATTCATAGTCGTTGTTGCCGTTTTGACACAGTAAACTTGTATAGAATCGCAATAGTTCCGATCCGTGGCAACAGTTGCGTGAATGGTCACCTGCAGTAGAAGTCAGCAAAATAGGATATGAATCCACAAGGCGACAAGGAGACCAAGCTGCTCGCGGCCATCGCCAAGCAAGAGGTACGTGCTGACTGCCCAGCCAATGTGATGATACATGGTGGCTGAAGTCTGATTCTGACTCTGTGTGGATCCCACTGCAGATCCTGCTAACTGCCGCCAAAAAAAAAGCACGCCGACTTTGCGTTCTTGTGGGCTCGAGATCTGGAGCTTCAGCAAGGCCAGTGTTGGCTGAGTCTCGCGCGGCTGCGGCGGCTCGCCATCCAACGAATCCAATACGAACCCCATGCGCCTCATCTCGACGTGTGCAGCTGTGGAAGCCACAAATGCTGTGGCCGAGTGTCTCGCAAATGCTCGCCGTACCTTCTTCGTACGTTGACTCGCTTTCTGCAGCAAGAGACTCAGCTGTCCACTTTCTGTGGCGCTGCAGAATATACAGCAGTAGCGCTCACAATTTTGTTTGTCATTATCGCAGGATCCAGAGGTTGCAAAGAACAAGAAATTTATAGAAGGACAAGTACTTGTGCTGATGGAAGAAGGCGACGTTTTGGCGCTTCGTGGGGTACGCACACGAACATGTCGTGTTACCCTGGCTTGTTTTTGCTTCGAGAACTCTCCTCCTGTTGGCTGACTGGTAAGCCGGGTTTTGTGTAGAAACCAACGGACGCCATGGCCAACTATGACCAAGCCATCCAGATATGTGCCTCGATTGGCGACCACGCACTTGAGCGATCGGTGGTGGGTCTCCCAACAAACGTCAAGACTGCTTTGTATGAATGCATTCGTTTCTCACCACACTCTACTCATGCGCCCATCATTGTACACTGTAGACCAGCAAACTTGTAGCTCTTCGCTTGGACATGGACGCTTCGGCATGGCTCGAGCAACTCGTCCAGAACCCGCACGAAAATGTCAGTGAAAAGGAAATCTTGGAGCAGTGCTTCCAGCGGCTTGCGGATGCCGACGGACTCGTGCTCAAGAGCCAACTGGGCACGCTAGCCCATGATCTGGGAGCGCAAACGCCACTCCATAGCGATGAAGTGGACGAAATTTGGAGACAAATCCAAGCCCACGATGACACGAAGAAACCCAAGGACCGGTCTCTCTCCATGGACTCGGCTGGCGTCAGCTTTGAGTCGGTGTGGCGGTGGTGGATGGCCGAAGAAATGTACGATTTCCGCCATCAGCGCAAGTAGGCAAGCAAGTGCGAGTCGTGGAGGTGGTGGTCACAAATAAAAACAAAATATGAATGCATCTTTTCTTTTTTGTGCAAGAGTGTTTGAACTGACCTAATGTTGTTTTGTGTTTTGTGTTTTGTTTTGTCTGGCAAAAGAGGCGAAATGGGAGGGGCGGGGGAGAACTACAAGGAGCGGCGTGTTTGCAAATGGGCGAGTCGTCGTCTAGCAGCGAGCAAGCGCGCGGTTTGCAAAGTACACCACATCTGTGTCCGGGTCCTGAGCAAGCGCCTCCAGGCATGGCCTAATGTGCGCCTCGACCGTCGCTGGGTCCACACGCGAGACCACAAACTCCAGCGTCTTGGCGACGTTGAACCGAATGTTCGGCACGGGATCCTGAAAACGTCAAGCAGATGTGTTTTGTCAGCGTATGTTCCTCGCACACAGGCAACATGATAAAAACAGAAAAAACGCACTTGCGCCAAGCTTGTCGCTAACGGGATCATAATTTCTTGTACAGTCTCCGGATTTAACACTTCCGAGAGCGTTCGGACAGCGTACAGGGACGTCAACCTCTGGAGGTAGTTTGAATCGGTGTGCATATTGACGACGCGAGGCACAATGTGTTCTCGAGCCCACTCCACACCGAACGCTTCACACAGGCGACGCAAGTTGACAGTCGCCGCATCTACCACAAATACAAATTTACGAGTCATGGTTAGAATATAAAACAACAAAGTCTGCCTCCATGAGCCATGTGCCAATTGCCAACCTCGAATCGAGTAGACGTTGTCCGCCAGCCACGACATACACAGGCTCGACAAGCGCTCTTCAAAGTAGTCGCGGCCGAGAAGCGTTGCAAGCTGCGGGATGTATTCTATAATCGCCAAGCGCACGCGCCACTGTCTGTCTTCCGCGAGATGCACGATTGCGGGAAGGAGCGACTGTGACAGAAGCTCAATGCCGATCACCTGGCCAAATTCAATACAAGCGAAAAGTGAATGTGCGATCATCGCCATGCAAAAAATCAATACAACGAAAACCAATCCACACGTACATTGTTGCCTTCTTCGACATTGGAGATGACATTCAAACGCACTTCCGAGTTCTGATCGTTGAGAAGCTACGAAAAAGGAAGAAAAAAAATCCCAAAGATCAGTTGAGAAAAAATGAATGGATGACACATCCTTCCACCCAGCGAAACAGCAAAGAAGAAAATACGCACCAACAAAAACATTGGCAGCAAGTGGTCAATGGTCAAGTCACGTCCAAGGAACGGCGCAACTTTCATGACGACCGACGCGAGTGCCGAGCGCACGTGGTCCGACAGATCACGCGCGAGCGTCTGGAAGCAAGGCACGATCTTCTCCACGATGCGCTGCGGCTGCATCGCTTTGCAGACGCCCACGACTTTGGACGTCGCGGCCGTGCGCACTTCGGCTTCGAAATCTTGAAGGAGCGCCACGAGGCAGTCGCACACAGTCGTGTTGACAACTTCGCCGTTGGTGACTTCGCAAATATCAGGGATCCGGTTCGCGACTGACCAACGCACGCGCCACGAGCCATCTCGCGCGAGCTCAAACACGGTCGGTAGCACCTGCGCGTTCAGCAGCTCAAACGGCACAAGACGAGCCAGTGCGACGGCGTTTTCCACTGCGTGTATTCTGACCGAATCTTGGCGGTCTTGCGCGAGCGCGAGGAACAGCGGCATGATGTCCGTGCTCGCACTGCCTGGGTCCATCTACATGGTCACATGATACATATAAAATATTAATACATGGAGAACAATCATAATGGATTGCTGCCAGCCAACAAAACAAAAAAAAAAGATGATACGCACCACGGAGGCAAATTGGCCGAGCGCACCAGCGGCGGCCTTTCGGACCATGGGCGTATCGTCACGACACAATTGCGCGTACATGCCGCGCATTTCCGCTTGAGTAGCCGTGGGGACGCTCGCGTACCCGACATGGAAGAGGTTACACGCGGCGATGCGAGACGTGAACCAGTCGCGCGTGACCAAGCGGCGCAGCACCGCCACGAAATGCTCGGCGATATGGTCGCCTTGCATTTGTTCCACGATACGGCAGATGGAACGCACCGCCTATAATGAGTATCAGAGGATATCCAGAACTGTTAGAGAGAGAGAGAGAGAGGGGATGAGGATGGACGATGGATATCAGCAAGAGCACGCACCATATCGCGCACTGACGCTTCGTCCACGGTCGCGAGCGACTCGAGCGGCGTGAGCAGTGGCGCGGCATTCGCGGCGCCGCCGACGACGTCCACAAACTGGCCGAGCTCTTCTGCCATCACGAGCAACACCTCATCTTCATCGTCAAGCGAATCTGCCAGGATCACAGTGCGATCAGTCAATGTAATTATTTTTTCTTCCATATCTGTGTCAGTCGCCACCAAACTGTCTGATGCACGTACCGTTCAGAAACGGAAGAAGCTCGTCGCGCGTCCGGTCGGGACCAAGTGCCGTTGCTGTTTGCCATACATTCTCCATGAGCAACCGGATATTGATACACACACGGGAAAAAAAGCAGACAATGGCGTTCGTACCGATCATGTGGATCCGGCGGATCGAGTTGAGCCGTAACTGCACATCTTCGTGCTTGAGCTCATCCACGAGGATGGCAATCGGGTACAGGCTGTCGTCGCCTCCTGGTGGTGGTGGTGGCGCCGCGGTCGCCATGCTGCGTGCGCTTCGTGCTTAGCGTCCGCACGACGTGTGTTTCCTTTCCTTTTTTTTTTGGTGTTTTTTGCCCCGCCTGGCAACTCTCCCCCTTTCGTGAACAAAACTCCCACGCTCACGCACAGTCACTCCCGCGCGTTGTTGGCCTTTTTCTCACACACGGTGGCAGTGGTGGAACCAAAAAAAAAAAAAAATACAAGCCAACGCGGGAGCAATGCACGAATCGATGGGAGAAATATGGGATTTTGATCCAGACGGTGATCAATTAGAACAGACCCACGGATTTCTGTTCTGGACAGAATTTCTGATCTGTATTGCCAACAACGTGCGTGTGTGTTGCAGTGAGAGAGAGCCTACCGGAAGGGAGGGATATGGAGTGAGTTCAATCGACGTGCGCCAACTCGTGCGACGCCAATGCTGGAATGGAATGCTCGCCGACTCACCTTTTTCGACGAGCGGTGGGACGTTTCCACCAAGAGCCTCCAACGATGGCACAGCAGAACGCACAGCGCGCAATGCAGGGCTCGAAAAATTGCAAGACCAACAAGAACAAAAAACTGCACCTGGGAGAACGAACAGGAGCATAAAAAAACTCGAAACAGCGCGAAGGATCGCCACGTAGTGTTCAAATTAACATCAGATGTTATAGGTTATGTGATGCTGAAGGATACCATTTGTCACACTCGCAAACCAGAACTCGACCAGCCAACAAATGATTTTTCCAAAAGTAGGTACCCCGTCTTCCATTTCGTGTGGTCAGCACTGCTTCCAGCAGTGCATCCACTCGTCAGACCAAGTTGAAGCCAATGGTATTTTGTTTTTGGTGTAACGTTATTAATTTCATTAAGTGTTGGCTCAAACTTCCTGAGCATTTATGCACATTAAATAGTGCCCACTCTCTCGCGCTCACCCTCGACGTGAAGTCGTTGGCTTCTCGCTGGGCTTCTCTCTTGTTCTTATTCTCTACGTCAGAAACGGTCTGGCTTAACACTCCACCGACGGGTCCTCTCCAGTGGCAGCAGCATGTGACGAGGACACCATGGCCGTCGGATCGCGCGCGACTTCAAGTTGAAGATTTTCAATGTGGCCGGGCGTCACTCCTTGGGAGACCATGCGGATGCTGCAGTAAATCACACTGGCCCATTCGACACGCTCGTCTTCATTGCGCGCTTCCAGCACCAATTTGTCAGACGGCGACCGCGCCACGATGATACAAAACTCGCGTCCGGCCATTTGGATCAAGTTCAAGTAGCACCCGTACAATGGGAACGTCTTGCGGTGCTTGAGAGTCGTCTCGCTGGAAGCAGAAGAGCTACTGGCGACTTGCTTGTAGTATTGGATCTCGCCGTTCGTGACGATCACCACACGGCGTTTCCAATTTTCAAAGCCCGACCGTGATTTCTTGATCAGTTCTCCTTTCTTGTACGGGGGCAACAGAAAGTGGAGGTGCAGCGGGCAGACTGCGGCACGCAGCGCCTGTCGAGCCGCCGTGTACGACTCGCGGAGAATACTGCGACTGCCCACTGCGATAAGCTGGCTGCCCACTGGCACTGTGCCCGCTCGACACGCCGAAACAATGAGCGACTCTGTTCTTCTTTCCAACACGACGTTGATCAGCTCGAGTGATTCATACACCACTTTTTGCTTGGCAAGCGGGATTTCCTCGGCATGCTTGACGACGAGCGCGAGTCCAGAGACCGTGCCTTTTGTGCCTTTGCCACCCAGTGCCGTTTGCGCTTCCTGCAACGCTTCAATCCACCGGTGCATCGCCTGTTCATTGGGCGCGTTGAGGTGCATCTCAAACTTGCCGTCCTTGGAGGCAAGCACAAAATAATTCTTGCGACCATCGGGAGCCTGGGTCATGCCGGGACTCACGATCGTGTCTTTCAACGGCACGGATCCTTTGAGCTGCTCTTCGTTTTCGGTGTAATACCGCAGTTCCCCACGCTCGACGCGGAAAAACCGGTTTTTCCAGTTTTTGTTCACATGCCCACGTTTCATCAAACAGCCTTCCATGTGGATGTAGGAGGTGGGGTCATCGTACCGTTTCCACTCGTGGAGACATTCCGAGTCCCGCACAAAAAACTTGACGACTTTCTGGGACGGATCCCACGGCTCCGTGGGCGTCGCCCCTGCGGCATGAAGCTTGGCGATCCACTTGGTCATCATTTTTTGGGACGGCGCCGAGATCATCATATTGCGTTGGTCGGTCGCGATCATGAACACATTTTTTTTGTCGATCAAGTTGGACTGCATGGAAATGTCGGCTTTTGACCCGTAGCCGACATTGATGGATCCTTTGAGCTTGTGCATGTGCTCGTCGGCGTAATACACCAGCACGCCGTCGGCATGAAGGACAAAAAAGCGCCAATTCCACGTCTTGAACTGTTGGCCGCATTTTTCAAGCCATCCTTTCATGACCACTTCGGCTTGGGAGGCTGGTGTCAGTTTATCACTCAGCCTGTTTTCGTCTTCTCCTGAGTGCGAGCGCCCGACACCGAGCAAGGAGGACCGAATCGCATCAAAAATGCTGCTTCGCCGGTTTTCCGAGTTGCGCACTTCGGGTTCCTCGGCTGCTGCTGCCCGCTTTTCCGCAAGCGACGACGACCGCCGCTGCTGCGCCTGGTCGTGTTTATGATCCAAGTTCACAGGCATCGGGGATGGCTGCAGCTGCGTGGCCATACTGCGCTCCAAGCCGCTGACCACGATGGGCTCTCCGTCTTGCTCTGCGTGGCTGGTCTCTTCTTCAAGTGCGAGACGGTGGTACGCGCTGTCGTCTTGATTCGTATCGACGTCGTACTCACCAAAGTAGCGCTCGCTGTCTGATAAACGGGATTGCCCAGTGCGGTCGACTGAGAATCCAGCGTCTTGTTGCTGCTGAAGAGGCGGTGGCGCGTGGTGGTCGCTTCTTCTTGTGGAAGCGGCGCTCTCGCGTCGTTGGGACGCGGACGTATGGCCGTTGTACGGCGATGTCGTCTCCGATACGGACTGGCGCTTAGAGAAATCCAAACTGAGCCAATCTTTGAGACCCATTCGTCTCCGTTTCCCTTTTCTCTCTCTCTCTTTCTCTTCTCTTCGTGATGGCGCGAGGTCCGGCGCCGGTCTCGTTCACAGTACAGTAAATCGATTGCCGGTGTTGTTTGGTCCGGTCAACGTCACTTTCCTCGTTCAGGAGTGCGGAAACAAATTTAGAGGACCAGATGGTGGAGATATATCTATTTATGCAGGTCATGTGTAGCGCAAACAACGTCGTGAAGCAACTTGGTACTGACATGAGACACAGCAATCTATGCGTTTTGCGAGGTACACTGCACCCAACGACAATGGGTGGGTTGGGCTCCCAAAATTTTCGCAGAAGCCACTGTTCGTAATCGTGGACCACGATTCGTGGGCTTGCATGGTGGCAAGAATGGCACCATGCAAAAGAGAACAAGCGCTTGCCAAACTGAGTTGGCAACCAATACTGTGTGTTTACATGGCAACTTCGTGTCACCATCAGAGCTCAATCGGTGACCCAAAGAAAGGAAGAAAAGGATTCTGAAATTGCTGCATGCATGACTCAATAAAAAAAATACCGTACAAAAAATTGAAAATGGTTCTCCCGAATGCTTATTCTTGAGACAAGGAAAGAGTATAGGGGAGAGCGATTTTTGTTTCTGAATGTGTAAATCTCGACTCACTGGAACAATTCTGCTGGCAACAACTTGGGTTCCAGGGCTTCGTCCGACAAAAACTTCAATGGAAAATACACGATATGGCCTTGCACTTCCTTGAGCTCTTCTTTCCGCTTAAGGATTTGGGTCTCTTCACGCAAGTTCAAGTTAATCGCACCACTCAGCATAGCAGACCGTTGGCGGTCCTGCCTGGTGAGAAATGGTGCTGGTGGTGAGACAGGATCCGCACTACCAAGGTCGACGCCAGAAGTCGGCGCCGGCGTCGACGTGGTCGTTGGCGTGGTCGTTGGCGCGGGCGTCGACGCGGCGACTGGTGAGCCAAACTTTGATGATGGTAGCTGAGGTCCATCAAACTGTGTCTCAATCTCACCGCCTTCAATGGGGTCTTCACCTTCCACAATGGCTGTCGGCTTGCGCCGTGGTGTGGTGGCGGGGGCAGGAGTGGATGGTGGCGATTGTTGGTTCGTCGGTGACTTTGGTGGCGCCGCACTGGCGGTTCGAGTGCGGCGATGGCCGGTGGTCGAAGGATTGATGCTGTCTCGGGGGTTCGTACCCGTGCGGTTGGTCGTGTTTTCCATGTGCAAACTGATCTCCTTAAAACTCGCCACACCGTCGGACGGCAAGCAACCAAACACGGATTCGTAGATCTGGCAATTCTTCATCGCATGTTCTTGCATCGTGAACCACGTGTCGGCCTTCACAGGGTCACTGTACCTTTGGTACTGCTCCGTGCCGGGCGTGACGCCAAAGTGTTCTTCAAACAATTTCATTCGGAAAGAATGGGCAAACTTGCCCACACCGGCCGCTCCATTCGCGATCTTGATCGACTCGTCCAACTCGGTATCGTCCACAAGCACAGCGATTTCCGAGTCGCGGTCGCCATTCATACTGCGTTCATTGATATTCGCCGAGCCAATGATGCAGCTGCGGTCGTCCACGATCATGATTTTGCTGTGGATGTATACTTCTTCCGTCTCAGGCTGGCCATCCTTGGTGGTGTGGGTCCGTAAGCCATAGAACGCAAGATACTCAAAGGGATCTTCCAGTTCTTTGAACAGCGTGTGGTAAATCGAGTTCTCGCCACGGCAAATCGATCGATACTGCCAATACATCACGCCCCGCAGACTGCTGGCATCTTTGTCCTCGACTTTGCCCTGGAAAGCCGGCAGTAATGGCATGACCACCATCACACGGAAGGCTTCCTTGTTGGCCGCGGCACGGCGGATCCGCTCAACGATCGCATTCGCAATCCGATTCGAGCACGCGTGGTCGCCTTCCAATCCAGATACAAAGAATTGGTTCTCAATGTAGATAAAGTGATTCGCCGAGCCAATCAAACGGATGTAGGCGTTCTGAATACTGCGCTCTGTTGGACATCCACCCGACCAAAGTGAAATGCTTCGCAACACTTGAACCGACGCAGGGTAGCCTCTGCGTTGAGCGAGCAACATCTCGGCCGTGTCATCCATCTCATACTCCTGCTCGTATTGGTTGTCGTACCCTTCGGCTCCGTCATGATCACTGGCCACACGTGAAAGTCGGCGGTTTCGGTTGAATCCACGAATTCGTCGGTCTTCGACCGTTTTTGAACTGCCGCCTTCTCCATTTCGTGGCGATTTCTTTTCGTCACCACCATTTTGCTTGGTTGGCGATGGTTCCGGCGACTGATATTTTGATCCAGGAGCCGATTTGATTGGCGACATATTCGGCGACGTGGCGTACGACGAGCGTCGATTGTTGCTACGATCGTTCGCGTCTTCATCACCCGCAAGTGTACTCTTGCGAAGCCCATGCACGGCACGCACCGCGTGGACGGCTTTTTGCAATCGCTTGGTCAGAAGGCGAGAACTGTTGTCCGTCTTGATGACGATGCGTTGGCATCCTTTCATTGGCACCAAGTGGTGGAGCGTGGAGGATTTGCTGCGTGTGGACACGGAATAGTTCCAGCGCTGGATGAAATGGCGAGCCACATCACGTGCCGGTTGGCCTTCCAGACGGCAGTGGCAGTCATGCCACGGCATGCGAGGCACGCGTTGCCGATCCACCAGGTCTTTGTCTGGAAGGTGGACATCCACAAAGTCTTTAACGCGCGGGTTTGAGTAGTCTTTTCCGACAAAATTCGTGGGCTGTGATGAGGCATCAAACAACTCGTGGTCGTGCGTGTCCCATCGACCAAAGCACAGATCAAGTCCGCCGACAAATGTCACCTTTTGGTCAATACTGACAATTTTCTCATGGTGCGACCACATCCCCAAGTGCTTCATCAAGAAATCTGGGTCGCGCAAGACGTGGATGTTTGGATGGAGACGCCGAAACGTGGACTTCGAGAACTGGCTGTTCAACGTGAGCGCGACGGACACTTCCTTGTACATCAAGATGTAAATCTTGACACCTTCTTCGGCTTTTTTCTTCAACACCAAATCCAACCTCGAATGCGGAGACAGCGCCGCCGGGCGAAGCAAATGGATCGTCGGACAAATCCACCAGCCAGCGATAAAGATCTCTTTCCGAGCTGTCCGCAGCCCTTCATAGATGCTTTCGTATGCATCTTTGCCATCGACAAACCACTTGGCATACGAGGTGATTTGGCTTGGGTTGCGTGTGATCGAAAACGATTCATCGCGATGGCTTTGGGACCAGTCACTTTTCTCCGCAGATTTACGAATGTCATTTGCCCACTTGACGATCGACTGCTTGGACTTGGCTTCCAGTTGCATCACAAAAGTCGAGTTGGACACAAGCAGCGCGGTATTGGAACCGGCAGACTGGATGCCACGCTCAATATTGAATTTTTGGTCGATCAAGAAGACCTCATAGGCGCGCGTATCTTGGATGGATTTGTACACAGCGATGCTCGAGTGCTTGAGCGCGACCCAGCCCCATTTCTTGGACCTGAAGTTGACGCGCTTGACGACACACATGCAGTTGAAGCACTCATTGTCACATGTGACCGCACCGCGGTTGATACGGACGTTCTCTTGATTGCCTTTGAGCCACATGCGAACGCGGAGCCATCCTTCGCGCACCGACGTGTACCCTTCTTCATCATCAAAAGTACTCAGACTCACTTGAAACATCTCCGAGACAAACGACGTGTGGAGCAGCGTCGGTACTTTGACGACCGCATCCAGGCATTGCTGCACGAGTCCGACCATCTCGGGGCTCACCGATTTCTCTGCGTTTGCTAAGAAAAGTTTGCGCATCTGCGGGAAATTCCACGTGGCATCCACCGTGGCGGACGCCGACACACTCTCGGTCCGTGAGCTGTTGTTGTTGCGCGCATGGCGCCCGTGCATCTTGCTCTTGACAAAGAACCACAGTCCGTACACGGTGGACTTGGGGATCTCGACTTGCCACGTAAAGTTCTTGTACTTGAGTTCGACGTCATACTCGACGTACCGTGTCGGCCACGCATCTTCGGAACGGCCGCCCAATACTTTCACACTGGGTTCTTCTTGGAACACACGCACTTCGTAATCGCGGGAGGCAGCGGTTCGATGGATATTGGCGACCGATGCGCGCTTGACAAAGTCCGTATCAAAGGTATTATCGGCGCGCGGTGGCATGGAACCGCGGTCGCCATTCGACGAGTCGGGCGATAACGGACCGCTGCTCGCGGAAGCACCTTGTAGCCGCTCTCGCCGCCGCTCACGACGCGTACGCGTGCCGGCGGGGGGAGTCGTCACACCGCCTGGTGATGACGGCGAGATGGTCTGCGACGGTGATAACGCCGCGGGCTGCTGCGTAGTCTCCTCCATCTTCGTTGGCGTTTTTTCTGGTGTGTGCGAGTGTGCAGGCAGGCGAAGACAAAACTGGCGTGTTCCTTCAATTTGGAGAATGAGGGTTTGTGACAAACCACAGTTTGTGTTTGACATTTTCCAGGAATTATTAATTGGAGTGCCTGGCTATGTTCGGTCTGTGATCAGTGTTGAACAATTGCATGCATGGCAGTGACTTGTGACATTCTTGAAAGTGGACGCGATTTGACGCAAACATTACCACTGAAATCATCGGGAGCTACCCACTTCTGCGTAAAATGTGGAAACCACACCCACTTTGACGCCTATTCAGCACAGAAGCCTCGCACGACATTCAGTCCACACACAGTCTGTGGCACAAGTCAATTTCCATATATATTGGTAATATACGCTTCTTGTCGCTTGCAACTGTAATTCTGTGAAAGCTTGGGACCGCTCCACCAAACACCAAGCTTCAAATCGGTCCAACCATCATCATGGACGACCGCGCGACGCTGCGTGGGATCTTTGCGTTTGAAGACGAAGAAACCCCTGAATGGCGGCGCGTTTTGCTCAAGGATGGCACTGGTGGTGTGCCAAAGTTTGCGACAAAGAGCGAGTGCGAAGACTTTGTGAAACGCCATTGTTGGCGTGGCTCGAATCCCGAGTATCCAACTTTGCAGCATGTGATCTCGACGCTTGTCGACTGGCGCCAAATCGAGAGCGTGCTGCTGCCCAAGATGGACGAATACGACCAGCGGTACCCACCTGAGGCACCCGTCGCAGCGACGGAGATGGATGCGCAGAACCGGTTCTTGTACGACGCTGGCGCCGCGGTTGTCACGGCGGGCGTGGACGCGCGCTTGAACTTGCCGTTCTACCAGCAAACCAACCGCGAATCGACGCTCAACACGCTCAAATACTTGTTCCACGGTGTACGCTGTGGCGTATTTGTGATGATCCGCCGTCGCCGCGTTGTGCTTTTTGTGCCGTTCGCGAATAAAGACTTTGAGAACCGGTATGGCGACCAGTTGCAGTTTGACAGTGGCGATGGTTCCATGCATCAGTATTTTAGAGGTGCGTTTGTGTCTGTGTGCGGCGCTGTTACTGGGCAACTGGTACTGGTACCTTGCAGTGCAGGCTGTTTCTAATACTGTGGAATGTTGTGATTGATGTAGAGAAACAGCGCCAACATGGCCCTCAGGACTATGAAGGCGATCCGCGCAAGTGGTGGTGCGACGGCAACACGCTCCACACAGAGGACACTCGTGCTGGAGGAGGAGCAGGAGGAGGAAGGAGCGGTGGTGGTTCTCGTGAGAATGATAAATCCCCCCTTCCACAGCAGCAGTACTGGGACGACCGCGATCTGCTGCAGCTCCGTGACATGTGAGTGCACTGACTGATGGGTGCTGAACAACCGATCAAGTTTATACTCAACGAATGAATGTTTGGATTTCTCCGCCGCGTAGGTTGGAAAATGCCTGCAAGAATCGGAACATTCCTGACTGTGAGTTCTTTATCAACAAGCAGAAATACCCACATCTCAAGGTACGCTTCAAGTTCCCTTTGCCACCATCTCATAATATTGCGCCGAAACTGACTGAACTATATGTCATGATGATAGGATAATGCAACGGAGCCCTTTGGCTTTCTATTCGACAAGGATGATTTGAACGAAACCGAGGATTTGCCACTCCAGCAGCAGCATAGCTACGCGACCTACGCGCCCATTCTGAGCTTCCATGCGTCCAAGCGGTACGCCGACATTCCGTTTCCAACGTCGGTCGCATGGGAGACCGCGACGGGGCTCCAGTTCCCGCAGTCCTTTATGCACTCGCATTGCGACCAGTGTCCCTGTGGCGATGCCGTGAATTGCGAGAACTTGTGGGAGTGCTACTGTGACGTGGGCGAGCACGACGCCAAACCCCATGGCATTTCGCAAGGCGCTCGTGACTTGTTTACAGCGGCGAATACGCGCAAATTTGCTCGGGAATGGGAAGACAAAATCGAAACAGCGTTTTTCCGTGGATCGGCGGCAGGTGCCGGCCAAGACGCCTCAACGAACCAGCGTCTGAAATTGGCGCTGCTCGCATCCACGTGGCGCAAGGACAGTTTGTACAATGGGCAGCAGTCCAATACTGGGGTTCCGTTTCTCAATGTCGCGCTCACAAGCGTGGACACTGGCGATGTCAAGATTGCGTCCAAGCCCGTGCAGTACTCGCGCCCAGAGACGATCGCAGAGTTGGACTGTGGCGTGCAGCACTTTGTGCCGATCTACGAGCAGGCCCAGTTCAAGTATATCGTCTACGTGGATGGAACGTGCGTGTCCAAGAGGTACCCACCGCTGATGCGGCTCGGAAGTGTGATCCTCAAAGTCGAATCGACGTGTGTCGCGAAAGAATCGTGGTTTTCGTCGTTGCTCAAGCCGTTTGAAGACCACGTGCCTGTGAAGGCCGACCTGTCGGATCTCGCGGAAAAAATCCAGTGGTGTCGAGAAAACGATGGCCAATGCCGGGAGATCGCGGCACGTGCTGGCGACCTGTACGAGCGGTTTCTGTCCAAGGACGCCATCCACGATTACGTCGAGATGGTCTGCCATCGCATCGCGGAACGGTTCCAGCCGGCTCCTCGCTGGTACCATCGCCCAAAAGGTGTGGACTCGATGCAAAAGCCGTCCCTCAACCGTCCTCGGTCCCTGTGTGTCACGGGCGCGAACTCGCGCCACTGCCGCCGCTGCCGTGAACAAAAGAAAGAAGAAGACGATGCGCGGGACCGAGACCGTGGTGGCGGCAGCGGCCGGGACCGTGACCGCGACGGAGATTATCGAGACCGCCGCTCGGATTTTGACCACCGAGGTGATCGAGGAGATCGATCGAGCTACCGTCCATCGTCGCACAACAGCGATCGGTACGGAAGTGGTGGCGGCGGCTCGTCGCGTCGCGATGGTGGATCATCCTACCATGATGACCGCGACCACGACAGCGGGTTCTCGCGTGATCGCTACGGAGGTGGAAGCGGAGGCGGTGGTTTCGGTGGACGTGACCGCCGCGATGACTCGAGTCCCAAGCGTCAGAAGGCAAACGCTGAGCCACAGTGTCGCCGCTGCCGCCGTATCAAGAGCGCATGCACGTGCAGCTACAAGAGATAAGGAAGCGCATAGCTGCCATGTGGAAGTAGGATGGAAGATGAAGTTTACTTTACTTTTATCCACCGTAGGCACTTGGGTCGGGTACCGTGGTAGCTTGTTCTAACTGGGAATAGGCCGTGCGTACACGTGCGATATCATCTCTAATAAGATCAAACTTGGCAATTGTCGTCTTGCACAGTGTCACGGCAGCTTCGTATTCTTTGTGGCGTTGGCGCACATCCGCTGTCATGGTAGTCGACGGCTGGGAGGAAGCCCCACTGGTGGCCATTGTAGTAGATGCCACGCGCGGGAGCTCCTCGCTGAGCTTCAAGAAGAGATCAATGAAGGTGCTGTACGGGTACACAGACACAGACACAGACACGTGGGACATGATAGTCAGTGATGCTACAAACCATAAACGGGTCTATTTCTCTCCTCTCTCTGTGGTACAATTATACCGTTGGTGCTTCATCTCAACATCAAGGTATTCGGACGCGACGCTTTTCTGCAACGTGCGCAACAGCACACTTTTTGCCGCAAGAAGCGCCTCCAAGTCTCCTTGCAGCGAGCGTGTCGCTTCCAGTTTTGCTTCCAGTTGGCGTGGAAGTAGGATGCCTGCGGTGTCAATTTGTACCTCGATTTGTTCCAGCTCGCGCACACGCTACAGTGGCAACAGAATGTGCAATGTAAGGAACTGTTGTCTCTTTTCTACAAACCCTGCGGCGCAGCAATCGACAATATACAATACCTGTAATGAGTCGGATTTGAGTTTCATGAGCTGCTCGATTTGTTGCATGAGCTGCACGGAGGAGAATGTGACAGCATCCACACATAGCCCTGACTGGTCTTGCTATGGGGTGGTATAGAAGGACAATGCAGATTTCACTCCTCTACAGCATGGCGGAGAGCGGGCAGTATTCGGCGTAAATAGCCCCACGTACCAGTCGATTCCGTGTTACGAATGCCTTCAGTCCGCCGAGCGAGACTCGGTACGGCGCCGCGTGGGTTCCGTCATGGCCATCACCGCTTGTCCACGGATTCATCACTTTTCTTTTTGTGCTTTTTCGAGTGACAGCGGAAAGGTCAAGAATCCCAAACATAGAATTGATTGGATGTAAATCCATCACTTGACCACCCACCATTGGCTGAAATACCAGACTATTCTTGGGAGCCAAAAATGTGAAGCCATGTTCAGAAGAGCATCATCTTACTTCAGACCACACCTCAAAGATGAACCTGGAGATGGATGATGCCGCCGCTTCACCGCGTGTGAGCGCATCGCCACGTATGCGCGGTACAAGCGCGGCAGCGCCACAGAGTTTTCCATCGCCATGCTCCTCGGTGCGCAAGTCGCAGGTCTTCCAGCGTCGTCTGAAAGAAAAAATATCGGAATCACGTGCACTGGAGCTGCTCGATCGGAAAATCAAAAGCGACCGCGTCACCAGTAGCAGCAGCAGTTGCACAGCAGAAATGGCAAACTCCAACCAAGACAACAACGAAGATGAGCTCGTGTGCGACTCGACGATGGTCCGCTTCGAAGCCAGCGCCACGCCGGAAGTTGACGACCAACGGGTGCGTACACAAGTTGACATGGCTTGTTTGGGTTTGTTTTTTGGCGGTGATTCTTCTGATGATGCTTTGCTGTCACCAGGTGTGTGGCATCCTCAAGACCGTGCGTGGTATCAACCGCCAGCGTGCTCGGGATCAGCAGACGCCATCCGTAGAAAAAGAAAACCAGCTCTCTCGAGCCTAAAAACACACACAGAAAAAACAAATATAAATCCTTCTTCACAATAGTATAATTTACCATTTTTTTGTTCAATCTAGTGATAACACAACAAAACTGCACGACAGAGAAGGAGAAGTTGCCTCAACACTCTATTCTACCCTCCCTTGTTCAGAGCTCGACTTTCGTAGTCTCGGGCTGTTGCGCGGCATCGCCGCTCTCTGGAAACGTAGGAAACTTGTTGGGGAAGAAATTGACTCCTTCAAACGTTTCATCTCGACATAGTCGGCCCAAGTGCTCTGCGACCTGTGTGTGATGATCATGCAGAAAACAAAAGCAGATCAATTCTCAGTTTCAACGCCATTATAACAGCACCAAGGTTGGCAACTACCATACCTTCAAGTACTCCCACGCCAATGGGAACGATGTGTGGAGTTCTACGGTCACGTCGGAGACCGTGATATACCCGTCACACGAAGTCTGCGCCATTTTCAAAAGCCGTTCTGCGACTCGGTCTTCTCGATGGGAGTCTACAGTCCAGAAGGAGTGTGGATAGATTAGTTCAAATTCAAAT
>JAADWJ010000196.1:0-35381 GCA_023336165.1 Pythium monospermum
CTGCTCCTGTGGCTCTTTCCAGAGAGACATCGCCGAGTCGATCGCCATCTTTGATGGTTTCGTTGTGGATTTGGATGGCTTTCTGGACTTGGCCTTCACACTGGAGATGGTTCGCGTGAGATCTGGCGTTGTTTGCTGCATCGTGCTGCCACCAGTGGGTGTGAGCAATGATGTAGGCACCCACATCGTCGACGGAGGCGGTGGAATCGCAACAATATGGCGAGGAGTTCGTCCTGATTGGGGTGACGGCGCTGTGGCATTTCTTGATGCCGTAGCGGCGACCACCGCGTGTCTGATACTATTCGGGTGGAGTCGCTGCAGTCCACCTGCTGGGTTGTTGAACCAAATCGCTTGCTGCAGCGCCTGAACCGCACTCATCGGGGCATCGATCGATCCACCACCAGCAGCGACTGGTACTGGAAGTGGCGTGGTTCCGCTGATGGGTTGAACGGCAAAGAACGTGTTGCCATAGAGACTGTTCCGTGGCGTACGATGCGGGTCTTGGTGGCTGGACATGCGCGGCGTTTGGGTCGGAGTGAAGACCTTGAAGTCAGCAGAAGTCATGTGAAGAGGCGAGCCCTCCATCGTGAAAAACTCGTCCTTGAACACTGGTTCCAAGAGATGGTGGGTCGCCGTGGAAGCGTTGTGCTTTGGCAGCGCCATGGGCTCGATGAGCTCCGAGCCATGGAGATAATCGGCCATATCATCGAGTTGGGTGGGCATGGATAGCGATTCGTCAAAGTCGTGTTCATTCAGAAGCTGGCGGAACACTTCCTCTTCTTCCGGTCCGACGCCGACCCCGCCACCGACTCGAAACGCCCTTGGCGTTGACGATGTCGACCGCGGGTGCATGCTGATTTTACTGGAACGACGTTGTGGCGGCGGCAACGAAGAAGAAGACGAGCCGGACGACGGATCGTGGGAGACTGATATCAGAAGCGGCCGCAGTGATCGTTGGGATGGGGATGGTTGAGGCGTCGATCGAAGTTCAGGGTGGAACAAGGACTCCACAAACGCGAGTTCGTCCATGACTGAACCGGACTTCCCAAAGGCGAAGCAGACACCCCTCTGCAAACAACCCGGACTGGGTTGATCTGGGTTGTTAACGAAAATCGGATGCCTTTTTCCTGCACCCAAAAAAAAATTCACACAATTTTGTCAGGTGCATAAAACTGGAAGAAAACCCACCACACCACACACGAGACAAGCGAAAATCAGGAGAAGCGTCTGTTGGCATCGCTGGATGCGGTGACAAGCAAAGCAAGAACGAGCCACTTGCGCGATCCGAGCGATTGCCAGCCAAAGCAGGCAGCTGTGCCGACGCTCCCAAATTCAGACGGCGGGGCCGGCTGCGTACCTTTTGCACTGTTTTCTTGGATGGTGTTGGTGGCGAAAGATCGGGTGGTGGAGATGGACGTGAAGTCTTGACAATCAGCTTCGGAATGGCCAGCCTTGCACGTCAACCAAGGTCCGCCCTTGCTACAATCAGACGTGGTTGGAGAAGAAACGGGTTTTCTGAACCCCTCCCTGAAGGGCTTCAGGTCAATATCGTACCAGCTGAGGACACAGATACGGGAAGCCAATCGCGAATAGGCATCCAAGCCAGCTGCAGCGTGCCGCCAGCAGGTTGGTTGGGTTTGCAAGACAAAATGAATTCGGGGGAACGTGGATGAAGGTGACAGCAGATGCCGCGCCAAACTTGACACATTCAGAGGCAGGTGATCAATAGTACCGGCTCGATGGATGGATCAAAGCTGGCGTGCCTTGATGTCTGGCCGACCGCTCGGCATGTGAGGATATCCGGATACAGCTGCAAAATGGAAGCCAACTGCTGGTGAATGTGACGCGACTGGCACAGGTGGAGAACGGCATTGAACACTTCAAGATATAACCGGTTGGAAACCGGTTTCCGACTTCTGAACTCTGAGTTCTGGGATTCTCGTTCTGATTCTATTTTTTTTCAAGGTCTGACCTGAAACCTGAAACGGCCGTTTTGCTGAGCACGCTGCCAGTTGGCGCCAAACACCAGAACTGTTCGGTTCGCGTGCTGGCTCTTTTCGTCGGATACAGGTGGGTACAGAATGGTGCTGGTCAACATCATGACCAAGAATGTGAACCAGGACCTTGCCTCCCCAACATTCACAAAGCCAACTGATGCCAAGAAAACATTCAAGTCCCTGGTCCTCCAGCAGCATACAGTAGCTCTTGTGGACTCGCGTTTGTATGAGTGCGTATTTTAGCATTCTTTTTATTCATGCAAGCCAACACGAGAGCTTTCCATTCTTTTGGCGTGGATCGGCGTCGGATACACTACCGGATGGACCTTGTTGCAGAAGTGGATCCAACTTCACCAATGGTGAGCTCTTGAGAGAGATCTGCCAATATGAACGGTTCCATGCACAGCTGCTGTATGCCGTCACTCGTCTTTACATGAAAAAGAATGCCTGTTCATTTTCTGACCGTTGAGTTGGTCACCAGAAGTCTGCTGACAGTAGAATACAGTATCTTGTTGAGTCGACATCAAATATTTTGGGAATCATGTTGCGACTGAAACCTTGCTGACTTCGCCGACTTTGACGAAAGTACCGGTACCGCAATGTCCGCTTGTTCAGAATCCAGCGGAGTGAGTTCAGTCACACTCATAGCGGACGGACTCGTCGGTGTGTTGCAAATTGCAGCGCAAAAGGGGCATTTGCGAAATTGATGTGCAAACTTCGATGTTGAAGCGGATTTGCACCTTGGATCATGCCATTCAAAACGCAGTTTGTCCGCGGGGTTCCTTTTTCACCGTGAAAATTCTGTGCAAAGTCAATGTGTACATAAGAAAAAAGGTGCGTGTTCGGCACAGTACAGCATCGTGTATGCTATGATATCGTGAAGATTCCTTCACCTTGCGGCACGCATATTCTACGTTGCAGTTCAGTTATCAATGGTTGTTGCGATGGACTGAACTCTTCTTCACTCCATCTGCTCAAAGTGCTGGCCTTTCAACTCAGGCCTTGAATATTCATTTTCCACAACTCGTGGTGATTCTTCGGAATGGAAGCCTGGACTTGAACTCGCAAATTCTTCTCACTTGAAATTCGCGGAAGCCTCAATTTTTCCCAATAAATTGGGAATTTGTGACCAACACATTGTACTTTCGCTCTCAGTTTTACGAGCTTTTTATTCCCATATTTATCCTCAAATCGTTTCCTACTGTACGTTTCACGAGATTCGTGGTCAGTTGAGGCGATTTGTGGACCTGTGAGATTGCGAAACAGTTGGTCCCACGTTCCTTCTTTGTGCTGCTGGCCTTCTCTGCCGCTTTACATCATTGATCCATTCGTTCCAGAAAAGCTTCGCTTTTTGTGCTGTCGTCGTCGCATCGACAGGACAACAAAATGTGTTGGTTCAGTGGGGGTTTGTTGAGTGTGTCTGTTGAGTGAAGGGCCAGGTCGGGCAACGTGGCGTTGGTTTGTTGGTTTGTTTGTTGGTTTGTTGGTTTGTTCGCCGCCGCAGAAGCGATCATTTCCAATTCTTACGGAGGCCTCGCAGCAGACTCCTTACCGTCCAACTTCTTGGGAAACCAAGCAGCGACACCCCCCCCCACGCTTTTGATTCACGTCAAGCGTACACATCCTCTCGGATATACACATACACACACACAGTACCCTTATAAATCGCGCGTTCTCCCCCTCGTCTCCATCAACCAACTGATAAGCAAGATGATCATGACCCATTCGCTCGTTCACCCAAACTCGCCCGTCGATTCGTGTATGTTTCCTCCGGTGTACGCATTCCTCGGCAAGACTGATGAGAAGACCAAGACCACCAAGGTGGCGGATGAGACTCCAATCAAGGCCGAGAAGAACCCTGACAGTGTGCTCTCGGACGCCGACATTGAACCGTTTGAATACAACCCAAACGCCAAGTTTCTGATTGGCGGCGCGGAAGACTCGCTCAACTCGGTCTTTGGCGATGCCGATCTGATCAACTCGATCATGTTCAGTCTCGATACGGAACAGCAGCAAGCCGCTGCCCAAGCGGCGCAAGCGCCACTTCTCGTGCTTCAACCGCTTCCGGTCATCTCGACCTACCCATGTCTTCGCAAGCCAGGCACGTTCCTCAACAAGGACGGCCGCTGGATCAAGGGCAAGCCTTGTCGTATTGGCAACTGTGACAAGCGCGCCCAGTCAAGTGGTCTCTGCAAAGGCCATGGCGGTGGTGCGCGTTGCAGTGTGGACGGATGCTCCAAGAGCTCCCAAGGTGGCGGCCTTTGCCGTGCGCATGGCGGTGGCAAGCGCTGCCTGCATGATGGCTGTGACAAAGGCACACAGCGAAATGGCTTTTGCTACCTCCACGGCGGCGTGCGCTCTTGTGTCGTTGAAGGCTGCGAACGAAAAGATCGCGGCAATGGCAAGTGCTTTGCCCACGGTGGCGGTCGCCGTTGCCAAGCGCCATACTGCCTCACGACCATTCGCAAAGGTACTTGTTGCGAAAAGCACGCATCAAGCGAACAAGAGTAAAGGACCAGACAGAAGATGGAATCAACATCGCACAATGCAACAGTCTTTGTCTTTTCAACAACCTCAGTCTTGTACAGTAATATCAATGTCTAGTATCTTCGTCCCCTCCACTCACATCCCAGAGCATTGGTCTGTTCCCTCCTCGTTCATCTCGGTCATTCAGGAAAAGACTGCTATTCTACCATACGCGCACTGCCGTCAAGAGTCAAACCACCGCCATACAAGCAGTCGGAACAAGTCTGCCAGCGACCAAAGGAAGTCGCCATCCAACCAGTAGCCGTACAGTCAATAAACATCTTCATGCATGATTTCCCTGTCGGGCGCCGCGTATCCTTCCTGGATGAGGAAACGCTCGCGGCTCTCACCTCATCATCACAGATTCATCGTGCATGATGCCACAAGCTTGTCTCACTGGAGGTACAACTGGCACCGCAGTTGCATCTTCCAAGGGTCGGAAGTTCCGGAACAGCAACCTGCACTTGCTGCGTTGTTCAAGATGCCCCTTCTGACCAGAAAAGAAAGAGAAATGCTCATCTCCTTGCTGAACTCTTCCAGCGATGACGAAGCCAAAGTTCCAGAAATATGACCCTCACCTGGAGAAAGTTGTGTTCGATCAGTTAGGAACCAACACTGGTACCGTATCCGGATATCGGATACAAACACACACTTGTATCCTCCAGTTGGAACTTTGGCAACTTCAACGTGGTCAACCAAAGCCAACCAAGCAACAAAACACAAACCGAGCAACACGAAGAAAAAAGAGGGACCAGCATGACCGCCCACGAGATCAAGCGCGATAGCAAGCGAGCGTTCCGCGCGGTTATGCGTGAGATGAACCGCAGCGTGCGCTTTGATACGTACGTACCCTCGCCTCTGCTTTTCTTGTTCACACACACACAAACCAAACGGAACAGTTTTTTCCCCGTTTGATTGGAGTAGCCCTGAAGAACTGGAGGTGCTTCGCAAAAATTACGCGATCGCGCTCAAGAGATCCATCGTTGGGCTCTTTGGTGGTGGCGCTGCGTGTGGACTTACGTGGAAGTACGCAGTGAGCAAGCGCTTTAGCCCCGTTGTGGCTGCATGTAAGCGATCCGATACATGTGGCATGCTGGACACTATGATGCAGCAGCTCATTGTTGGAAATTGATACAAAAACAAAACAGGGGGAGCGATGGCCGGCGCGACAATCGGAATGTTCTCGATCCGACAGAAACTGTTCTTGGACTTGTTGAGCATCCCAGAAGACCGATCGCCATTTGCGCACCGCGCCCATGAAATGTCAGAACAGCAATTCTATTGGATCAAGTAAAGTACAGGAGAGACTGATTGTATTGGTGTTGTTTTTGTAGATTGGAAAGAGAGATGCCGCAGAGCCCAGTTTTTTCAGAGATCACGCGGCGTCGTCGTGAGCTCTTCCCACGTGCCGAGGCCAGGTTCCTATTTTCTCTATTTCTTTTTTTTCTTTATCGTACATCGCTGATCCTGTGGGATTACTTTTGTGTGTAGCTACGGCGAGGACGTGATTTGGACCGAGCCACCGCCACCACCACTTGAGAATTTCAAGACGCTGGACGATATGGCCAAAGACCAACAAGAACTTCCAATCATACAAGCGCCTGCCCGAGGCCGACGCGGGCCATCCCAGGAAAGTGATTGGGCGGGAGACGACAATGATGACGAATCCGACTCCATCTACGGAGAAGAAGGGGACGTGCAGGACATGCCGAAGAAGAAACCGACTACATGGGAAGAGCTGCGCCGCCGCGCGTCTCGTGGGTTTTAATTTTGTTTGTTTATTATTTTTTTTCCGACTCTCGATTTGCGTTTGTTATAAATACGACTCGTCGCATTTTTTTCTTTTTCTTTCCACAACGACAAAAAAATATATATGAGCACTCTCATGGCGAAAGCGATTTCCTTTGAAGGCTTCCACTCGGACGAAGAGCTCTGTGTGCTGCGTGCGGTCATCGCGCGTGAAGACGCGCTGGATCAGCTTCTCCACTGTTGCTGCAATCTGGAAAGCGATCCAAATATTGTGACCGTGGAGCTTCTCGAGGGCATCCTCCATGTGCGCAACTGCTCATTAGCCGTCGTTGATACAATTGCAGCTTGGCGACGCCGAATGGTGCAAAAAAGGCCCTTTCTATGGCGGCAAAGCAATTATTTGCTTCAAATCTGCAGCGATTTGGATTTTTTGAGCCGCAGCCAGCTCGCGACCCAAGCCATGGACGGGCTCCGCATCCTCAAGCGGAACCCGTTCACGACGCTTGGTGGACTGGACCACAGCATGAGGCTATTGTGGCAGCATGGACTTCCCGAAGAAGACGATTTGCCTGTTTTATTGGACTCGACTTCGTATACAAACGGCACGACACTTGATGAACCGAATCGAATTAAACTCAGTGAACAGTTTTTGATTTTAGAAGAAAAACGATTTGGGAAAAGAGCCAAAACGGACAGTTTATTGGATACGCGAATGAAGATTTTGATTCAAAAAGAAGCCGAATTTGCATCCAAAATGCGCTTTGGCAGTCGTGGAGAATAACATATGAATACAGCATTTGACCCACAAAAAGTCATATTTGTTTTTTGTATTTATTATTTCCCACCGGCTGCGCGTTTTCGTAGCTCTTCCCATGACGTGGGTTTTGGTGGTTGTTTGTTTTGCTTTTCTTCTTCACTTTCGTTGTCCCAGCTGAAATACCCATCGTGATGATCGTGGGTACTCTCAGGCGCCGTGGTCGGCTTGCGATCTCCTTGCTCTTCTTCCGCAGCTGGCGATGGTGGTGGTCCACCAAAGAAAAACATAATTTGCTTTGATGACGACTTTTGGGCATCTTCCTGTACGTTTGGATCGTTCGTGAATGGCTCGTCCACTGGCTTTGGCAGCGGCGCCGGCACGCGAGGAAGACGCGCTGCTGTCGTGGGAGGCGTTTGCGTGCGAGTCGCATCGCCACCAAAGTCGTCGTGTGAAGGTTTCGGAAGAGCTGGGAAAGCAGGCGACGCATCCCACGAGCCACTACAAAACAAAGGTTAGTTTTCTTAGTATTATATAGTATGAAATTGGGTATTATGTGTGTGGTGAGTGGTGCGATCCTTACTTGGCGGCTTCTTGCTTCTTGAACCGTTCTTGGACTTCCAGGTAGAATTCATTATTTGGCATCTTTTTATCCAGGCTGTGTGGGCGGTACGCACATAGAGAGGTGGGGGAAGATAGAGAAATATGTTTAGAAAATCCTCCCTTCCAACACACTGCCAGTGGTGGGGTGGATGGATAAAACTATTATGGTACTGTACATGGCTCGAGCTTGTTCTGCAAAAGGCGATCGGTCGGCTGGCAAACTCAGGATTTCAAGAAACAATTCGCGGCGAATGCTGAGCATTCCGTACGTAAAGCCAAAGAAACCGCCACCTAATGCACAACAAACAATAAGAAACCGATCATATTCGTATCTTGTTCTTGACCAAAAAAAAAACTACAATCCATGAAAAAGAAAAAAAAGAAAAAAAGGCTCACGTACCGAGCATGGTGATGCCTCCAAAGAGGCGTCGTTGGCCCCCAATATACTTGAACACTGTATGAGAAAAGCAATACAAAAAAAGGGGGTCGTTGCTCAGACACACGCCGTGGAGTGCCAGGAACAAGCAGGGGCTGGTGTCTCACCTCCGCCAGCCGCAGCCGCGCCACCGATGAAGCCCATGACGCCGCGCTGCTTGCCGATCGACGCGTGCTTCTGCAGCACTTCCTTTTCACTGTGCGTCCTGTTTGATTTGAAAGGGGAAGGGGAGGATTCATTTGCTGTGAGGATCCACTTTTTCATTTTATAAAGGGTCAAGAGCTGCTCGCGGAAGCAAAAGAGCATTGGGGAAACACAAAACACACGCCACCACGTACGTTCCGATGGCGACACGCTCGTCCTTCTGCGCGAGCTCTTGGCTCAGCACGCGGACGACTTCGTTCACAGGAGCGTTCTTATCCATTGTTGGTGTCCGTTCTGCTGGCACTTCGAGAATTGTCGTTTTTTGGTCACGAGGTGATCTTTTTTGATTCACATCTTGCGCTCAAGACGATCATTCATTGGTGGAAAGTGAGAAATACGTCGATTTGTAGCCAATCAGAAGCATTGTATGATTCGTGTCTGTTTTCCCCCAAGAAAAAGGAACAAACCAAGAAAAAATCAATAATCCAGCCACAATGGCCGACGTATCCACAGAAGGTGAGAGGAAGCGCCCCCTGAGCGCGCGCCAATGAGCAAAGGAAGCGAAGTCGTCGAACTCCAAACTCATCGCTAACATGTCGATGCGTACGTTGTTGCCGCTACAGCAACGAGCGTTGTGCCATCTCTGGAACAGCTCCAGATCGATGCGCAGACTCCTCAACCAGGCATGAAGATTCTGGATGTGTGTGGCACTTTACTGGATCAGCCATACGTTGCGCAAGTGTGGGTCATGGCAAGCGCCGTCTTTGTGTGGATGGGCTCGTCCGCTGACAAGCCAAGTCTCGGGTAACTATACACGCACGTCCTTCTTATTCTACCTCACAGCACGACTGACAGTATACTCCATACCATGCTGCAGCTCCATGTCGACCGCCGTGATGACGCGCTACAGCCCCATGCCAGTGATCACATCGATCGTTGGTGCACCCGAAATGGAAGAGCAGCAAATCGCGCAACGGCTCGCGCGCCGCACGGGCAAGCAATGCTTTGTGTCGTGCCAGTTACCCGACCATTTACCTGAGCTGTTCGCGTTTGTTGAAAAGCAAATCATTCTCAAACTCACCCAAGAAGGCGTGATCGCCGCAAAGCAATAGATAAAAAAAAAATCATCAACAACAAAATGACCAGCGTAAAATCGTGGTTTTTTTTCTTTCTTATCAACACACCACAGCGCCACAGTAGCTACAGTAGGACTAAGACCAGAACGATGCCAAAACCCAATCATTAAAACGAAAGGCGTGGGCTCGTTCTTTCATGTCGTCTTTCTTATGGGTTGAACTTCCACAAGTTCACACAGGCGTCGTTTCCGATCGACACGATTTCCGTTTCCGATACAAAACGCACGCCCGTGACACCATCTTTATGGGCGTACTCAAAGAGCGTCTTGGACCCAGGGTTGGCAACATTCCAAATGTAAATGTTTTCATCCAGCGAGCCACTGACGACATAGTTGCCACTTGGCGACCACGCGACGCTTGTCACACGGGTCGAGTGGAAAACCCATTGGCTTTGCACAACCGCTGAGCGGGACGCGACATCCCACACGCGCACTTCACGGTAGGTATCCCCCGCAGCGAGTTGCTTGCCATTTGGCGAAAACGCCAGCGACGTGAGCGCACCCAGGTGGCCAATGATCTCTCCACACGCCGCAAGCGAATCGCCTTTGACGTCAAACAAGTAAATCTTTTTGTCTTCTTGTGAGCCCACGGCGACCAGATCGCCACTTGGCGAAACGGCGACACACGTTGGTGTCCATGCGAACTCGGGCGTTTCAAAGACAAGCCGTTGGTCACGGATCAATTTCACGCCTTTGTTTGTGCTCACGGCAGCAAGCGTCGAGCGGCCAGGCGCAAGCGAGACGCCATTTGGTTGCGCGTTGAGCGGCACGCTGCTCGTGTACACGTCGGCTTCATTCGCGAACCGGATTTGGTCATCCCAGCCGACGCTGGCGGTCAAGATCTCATTCGCGTCGATGCCTGTGATCTTGGCCGTGTGGGCCGCGCCAGTCAAGTTACTGGCCAAGTTGCCGCGCCACGCGTTGACCACACCATCGTAACTTCCAGTCAAAATCAACCCACGCGTTGGCTCGCTTGCGAGTGCGAGTGTGCTCACTTGGTGGCCCTGCACGATCTTCTTTGGCTTGCTTGGGTTGGTCAAATCCAAGTAGTTCAGATCGCCCGAGAGGCTCAGCGAAAGCAAATAGTCCCCTTTCCAGGCCACCGCGACTTGCATATCTTTGATTTGCGGTTTGTCCGAGAACGTGAACGTCGTGATGACGCTCTTGGTCGCGAAATCCCACAAAACGACCGTCTTATCCGCAGAAGACGTGAGCAGCTGCGAGCCATCGGGGCTCCAGGCGACCGAGTAGATCGACGCGCCGTGGACGATTGGGAACTTGTCGATCAGATCACCAGTCTTGCCATCGTACAGCACCATGAGCTTATCCGAGCCGACGCTCACGGCAAACTCGCCGTTCGGAGAGTACCGCACACAGTTCACAAAATTCGAGTGGATATTGTTGTTGTTTTGCTTGAACTTAAACGGTGGGCCTTCGTAGACGCAGACATTGAAATCTTCACTGGCGGTCATGATGCGGAACGGACGCGTGGGCTTGTAGTCGACCGACAAGATCCGCTTTTGGTGGCCCACGATCTCGCCGAGGCTGTTGCCAGTGTCCCACATGAACACACGCGCCATTAAAGCACGGCCATCGCCGACCGCGACGATGCGTTTGCTTTCTGGATCCCATGACAGGTCCTTGATCTCACCAGCAAACACAGGCACTTCGATCTTGAGCGTATGCTCCGGGTTATCGTACGACCTGAAAGCCAGTATAGGTCGATTAGAAACCATCTTACATGTCCTGATTCGTGATAGCCAAGCATTCGCTTCCTTACCAAACGCGGACTTTGCCCGAGATATCGCCCGAGGCGACCCAGTAGCCGCTTGGCGAGAACTTGGCGACCGTGGTGGCCTCGTTGTGGCCTTTGTACACAAAGGTATCGGTCGGGTCGTCCAGGTTGCGCACGACCACGAGCTTGCCGCTGCAGTAAATGATCTTATTCTCCTTTGGATGCACCGTGAGCACAGTCGGAGCTCCTCGGGTCGTGGATGGCGTCGGCGCCAAGATAGTCTGTTTCGGGGACAGCAAGTGCCTCAGTCAATTAGATCGATCATAACCATACCTAACGATAGTACTATGATCCTTACCGTGCGAGCCGCGTTCGGGATACGCTCCGTCGGGTTCGATGATGTCGCCATGTTGTTCTTCTCTTGTTTTGCTTGTCACAAGTCAAACCGCAAATGGGGACAAAGGGGGCTTCCATCAAGCAGCCCTCATTCAACAGTCAGCAGCTTCAATTGCCCTAGAATAGGAACATTTCCATGTTTGATGTGGTACACATTAATCCTGATACACCCCACCCAGGGACAGCGCGGGAAAAAGCGAAAAGCAACCCACAAAGCAACCAAAGAAAGAACGGCAAAAAGGGAAACGAGTGCTGCGCGCATCGCTATATCTCCATCGGCAGCGACATTTCGAGACGTACAACAACGGAATTCGGACGTAAGTGCCGTTAAGCGCTATTCTAGATGGGTCGTATCTCGCGGTTAGAGCTTGAAAACTTCAAGTCCTATGGCGGACCCCACACGATCGGGCCGTTTAAGCGGTTCACAGCCGTGATCGGCCCAAATGGCTCGGGCAAATCCAACTTGATGGACGCGATCAGCTTCGTGCTTGGTGTGAATAGCCGTCAATTGCGGTCCAACCAGTTGAAAGACCTTATCCACAAAGGACCCGCGGGTACAAACAACAGCGACTTGAAGGCGTTCGTGACACTGGTGTACGAGTTGGATGAGGATGAAATCGACGGTGCAACACAAGGACAAGAGCTTCTCTTCACGCGGTTGATCTCGGACAAAGGCATCGGCTCGTACCGTATCAATCACGATGATTTGACTTTTGATGCGTACACGACACAGCTCAAATCGATTGGCATCTTGGTCAAGGCGCGCAACTTTTTGGTCTTCCAAGGCGACGTCGAATCGATCGCATCCAAGAGCCCGGACGAGTTGACCAAGTTGTTTGAGCAAATCTCTGGATCGGATGAACTGCGACAAGAATACGACGAACGGCTGGATGACAAAAACCGTGCCGAAGAAAATGCGATTTTCGCGTACCAAAAGAAAAAAGGGCTGATCGCCGAAAAGAAGATGGTCAAAGAACAAAAAGAAGAAGCCGAGCGGTTCAAGAACAAGCGCAAAGAATTGGTACCGTAAACCGTAGCTGTTGGGAGGGCTTTCCATCGTATCTTCTTGTCAACTGATTTGTTTTCTGTTGTTTTTCTTGCATGTATAGCACCGTATGCGAGTCGAGCATTTCTTGTGGCAGTTGTACCAAGTGGAAGAAGAAGTGCGTGAGCGAGAGGAATCTTTAAAGGCGTTGCAAGACGAGTTGTCTGCTTTTGAAGCCAAAGACGAATCGCTCACGGCAGCGTACAAAGAGAAAAAGAAAGAACATGCACTGGCGTTGCGCAAGCTCAAGAAAAGCCGAGATTATGTGTACCAATTGCAGCAAGAGCTGGACAGCAGTGAGCCCCAAAGCATCCAACTGCGGGAACAAGTGAAATACTCGACCAAGAAAATGGAGGAAGCACTTGCCGCACAGCACGAGCTCAAAAAAAAAGTGGCCAACAAATCGTCCGAACTGGAGGCTCTCCAAAAAGATTTGGTGGATCTCACTGCCGCGAAAGCGGAACTGGACGCCAAAAAAACTGGTAGCCAAGCAGATGAACAAGAGCTGGTGATGGAGGGCACTCGGCTGGAAGAGTACCATCGCATCAAGGAGACCGTGCAGCTCAAGACCAATTTGATGCGCAATGAATTGGATGCGATCAAGCGACAGCAACACGCCGACCAAAACAAAGTGCAAACGCTCTCGCAAGAAAAAGCCGAGCATGAAAAAGTGCTGGAGATGCAAGCGGAGGATTTAGAAGTCGCCGATGATCGCATCCGGAATGTGAGTGGCTGTGTTGTGACACCCTGGCCTTGATCAGCGTTCTCCCGATTATATTGACGGTTGTATTGGGTTTTTATTTTTCCCTCCTGCAGATGAAAGAAGTGATTGTGCAGACACAACAATCCATCGTCGATGGCGAGCAAGAACTTGTGGACGCTGAAGCAGCTGTACGTTAGCATGTCATGTTGGCATTTTGCCATTCAAAATATCTGACTCTTATTGTTGTTTGGATAGATCCAAAACGAAGCGAGCCGTAAAGAACAAATCCACAAGGAAATTGACCGCGTGAACCAGAAGCTTCGCGATCTGCGGGAAGACCGTCGCCATTCGCAAGCGGAAGGTAAGAAAGCCGAGATGATGGACACACTCAAGCGCCTTTTCCCAGGCGTGCGTGGCCGTCTTGTCGACTTGTGTAAACCGGTGCAGCGCAAATACAATATGGCCGTGACCGTCGCGACAGGAAAGCACATGGACGCGATCGTTGTGATTGATTACAAGACTGGCCAAGATTGTATCCAGCATCTACGCGAGCACCGATTGGGCAGTGCCCAGTTTATCCCACTCGACAAGATCCGCATCAAGCCCATCAACGAGCGGTTCCGTAACCTTGGTAGCAACATCAAATTAGTCATGGATGTGATCGAGTGTGACCATGAGATCCAACCGGCTGTGATGTACGCTGTGGGCGATACCGTCGTTTGCGAGTCGATCGATGTTGCACGGGATTTGTGTTTCAATCAAAACGAAAAAGTCAAGGCCGTGACACTTGGTGGTATGGTCGTGAGTAAGAATGGCAGTATGACTGGTGGGCGCACGCAAAGCGATGTGCAACGCGCCGGTCGGTGGGATGAAAAGGAAATTGAGACGCTTCAGCAAAAGAAAGACGACCTCCAAGAAGAGTTACACAAATTGGAAAAACATGGCGCGTCGTATTCGCGTCTGCAAACCTTGCGCACCAAAATTGAAGGCATGAAGAACCGTTTGCAGTACGCCAAGGCCGATTTGGTCACGACCGAGTCGAAAAAGCCCAAGATCCACACCCGTATCAAAGACTCGGAGATGCGCATCCAGCAAGCAATTCCCGAGCTGCGCAAGTTTGAAGCCGCCGTGAGCTCTCGAGAAGGCCAGCTTTCAAACTTGGAAAAGAAAATCCATGGTGTACAAGATGAACTGTTTGCAGATTTCAGCAAACAAATGGGCGTTGCGAGTATTCGTGTCTACGAAGAGCGAGTGGTCAAGCGCCAGCAGCAGCAAATGGACACCAAACGCAAAATCGTTGACCATATGGCGAAGCTCCATGCCCAGGTTTGTTTAGGGGAAGCGGTGGCGGTGTTGTTGGCCATAGTGGCGATTGTCATGACTAATTTTCTCTTTTTTATCTGTTTGTGTGATGTCAGATTGCGTATTTGGGATCACAAGATGATGAGACCCGGATGGTCGCTGCACAAGAAAGAGCCAAGCGCGAGAAGACCACTTTGAAAGAACTGGCCAAGAAGCAATCCGAGTTGGAGAAGAAAGTGGCCAAGCTCACACAGGAGAAAAACACGGCCGGGTCAACACACGCGGACCTCACGACGACGCTAAACGATCTGGAAACGGAACTCAAAGGGATTGGGAAAAAAAAGTCGAAAAGCGAGAAGAAAAAGAGCGAGATTTTGAAAAAAGTCACCACAGAGGAGACGTCTCTTGACAGTTTGAAGGATAAAAAAGTCGAGATCTTGAAGCGAGCGACGTTGGACCAAGTCAAGTTACCGATCGTCGGCGTGGATGGCGGTGCTGGCTCTCAGAAGGAAGCCGATAACGAGGATGTGGATATGGAAGACGTGAGTGATTCGGCTGCTGCTTCTGCTGCCAGTGTGGACGGCATGGAGAACTCGGAGGATATGCTGGAGAACCAAGCCGTGCAACGGTACGTGGACCACGCGATCGATTTCTCATCGCTCTCGGAGCACTTGGACGTGGAAGATGAGAAAGAGTACGACGAAATCAATTCCAAGTACGACACCCGCATCAGTGACTTGGTTTCCGATCTGGAACGCATACAGCCCAATATGCGCGCGCTTGAAAAATACGATGAAATTCAAGACCGAATCTCAAAAGAAGAAGACGAACTGGAATTGGTCAAGCAGCGGTCTTTTGATGCAGCGTCGGCATTTGAAAATGTGAAAAATGCGCGGTTTGAAAAGTTTATGGAGGCATTTACGCATATTTCCGGTGTGATCGACACAACGTACAAGCAACTCACGAAAAGCTCCAAACACCCGCTGGGTGGCACTGCATATCTCAATTTGGAAAACACTGAAGAGCCGTACTTGAACGGTATGAAGTACAACGCCATGCCGCCGATGAAGCGGTTCCGTGAGATGGAGCAGCTCTCGGGTGGTGAAAAGACGGTCGCGGCATTGGCGTTGCTTTTTGCGATCCACAATTATCGCCCGTCGCCGTTTTTTGTGCTGGACGAAGTGGACGCGGCGCTGGATAACGTCAACGTCAACAAAGTGTCGACGTATATTTCAAATTGCGATTTCCAGTGTGTCGTGATCTCGCTCAAAGACGCGTTTTACGAAAAAGCCGATGCGCTTGTCGGCATTTGCAAGGATATCAATTTGCAACGCTCCAAGGCGCTCACACTTGATCTGACCAAGTACGATTGATACTCTAGTCGGGTCTGAGTGATTTCCTTTTTTCTTTATTATGAATGTGATTTTGGTTCCTGCTTTGAAGTTTTTGAACTTTTTGTTTTCTGAAGGAGCTCACGATACAACGGAGCTGCTGGTGCTATCGCCACCGGCATGGTGGTTTGTCGCTTGGTGGCCAGAGGCGTGGCGAAGATTTGTCCCATTACCACTGCCACCAGACGAAGAGAATTCTTTTCTCACGGAGGCCAGTTCTTCCGCGATCACCGTGGCTGCGACAATGGAAAACTCTTTTTTCACAGGGTCGATCACCAATTTCTATTCACACACCAGACACATCGTAAGCACCAAAAGCCACGAGCAACCAATAGCATATGTGGTGGCCATGATGACGGTGCGTATCTCGTACCTTGATTTTTTCATCAAAGCGGATGATGGCTTGAAAAAGGAACACATTTTCCGAGCAAGTATTGTCTTCGACCAGTTTGCTGTACACAAGCGCGAGGATATCGCAAAGCGACAGCATGACCTCTCGGTAATCCAGTGGGAACGGCTGGGACAAATATCCATTTTAGTCAAATCTGTAGGGTTCATACAACACACGAAAACTGCCAATCACACGTACGATGGACGGCGTGATAAGCCGACGGAACACGGGCCGTTGGTTCCACTTGTAAATGGTTGGACGGTACGGCTCCAAGCCCGTTGTGAGCAGCGCCTCGTCTTCCATGGTATGCAGCGGCTCATGGAGCGTCGGACTCGAGGTCGCGACCATGAGTTTCATGCTTTGCACCGTTGAGGAGGCAAAGTAGAATTCCAGTTCTTCCAGTAACTGGCAGCCGTCCATCGCTAGAAATTGCGCGTGTTTCACCTCACTCATGAGCTTGCCGAGCCCAAGTCCAAGGTAAAAAAACTGGACACTGCGACGGATCGCGGCGCGCTCGCCAAGATGTGCGAGCACTTGGGTCTCGCGAAGCAGCGCGATATTGAGCCAGTAGTTTGTGCCGCCGTGCATGGCCTTGATGTAGCTCCAGTCGGCGCGGCGGTGCTGCACGAGATCTTCCAGGATTTGCATGCGCTGCTGCGCTGTGACTTGGCGATACTCGGCTTCCAGCTGTTCCAGTTCAGCAGCATCCATCGCTGGTGGTGGCGAGAGAGAAGCCGCCGTGGACGCTGTAGTCGATGCCGAGGATGATGATGATGCTGGCGTCATAGAAGAAGACGCAGGGTTAGAGCCAGAGCCAGTGAATAGGTAGCTGATGGAGCTGGTGACGGCCGAGGCAGCGTCGGTCACGGCGGCATTCGCTCCTGCCAGTGAGGATGCCAATGCTTTGGACGATTGCGAATTCTTGGCGTCCGCAGTCGCAGAAGCAGCTGCGCTACCTGTAGCAGCCGCCGCAGTGCTGATAGTACCAGCTACACCTGCAGCGGCCGTCGCGAGTGGCGAGAGAAGCTTGCGTCCGCCAAACGCAAATTTAGAGGCCAGCGACGACGCGGTCGCTTTCGCGGTTGTGTACGCCGGCGCAGGCGCCGTGGTACCGCCATGGGCAGCTGATGATGACGGAGACGGAGCGTCGTCCGAGATGGAGCGATGGTACAGAGCAGCGTCGACGTCTTGGTGGACGCTCTCGCTGGAGGCTACTGCCGAGGAAGAAGGCGCGGGCGGAGGCCGCGACGATGATGGCTCCTCCATATTTGGAAAAAAGAGTTTTTCTGTTGAAGCTTGTGGATTTTTTGGGGAGCCACCAATACCGGTATGTGTTCGGTATAATACCGGTAAATTAGGTGGTACAGTATATTATTTGTTGGAAGACATGGCTACACTCTATTGTTTTTCTGCGAGCAGCTCAAAGAGAAGACCCGAGTACCGCGAGCCATCGGCATCTCCATGGAGCTCCGCCCACAAAGCCTGCAATAAACCCTCGTCCGTGATAGCAACAGCGGACTGTTGCGCGGATTGCGGCTGGTCAGTTGGTGGCAGTGGTTGAATTGCTTGAACAGCGCGCTTGCGCTCACTGCGGAACTTCATCTGGGCGAGAGGCGCGGACTGCGCAGTCACCTTGCAGGCGCTGTAGACGTCATTCACAACGGACGCGAGCCGCTGAGCAAGCTGAGAAGTGTTTGCTCCAGCTGCAATGTCGTCTACGTCTTTGCTGCTTCCTCCATTCGCTTGCACCCCTTGTGGACTGGAATTGGACAGATCGCCCCCTTTGCCAGACGCCGACGACCCCAAGTTGCTATCGGTCTTGGATCCAACTTTGGACCAGTCAAGCTTGCGGAAGACGACTTTGTATGGTTTGCGCTTGAGGAACTGTGGCTTGGGTGACTCCATCCCACTATTTGCCTCAGGAACTAGTGGCGATGGATCCTGGTCATGGTCACGGTCATCAGTGGCTGCTGAAGTCAACTTGATCGAGGATCGTCTTTGGATCGCCTTGGCCGGTACAATGCCACCCGACGATTGACGTCGAAGTGGCGACTTCTTTCGTGGTGGCGATGGCAATGAGAGTGATGGTGCTCGGCGTGGGGAAGCTTCGGAATCGACGGCGTTGCTGTCCGAGGAGTAGTGTGAGGAAGGAGACGATGGTGGCGACATGGCTTCTACTCGTGCGCGCAACCGCACAGGAGATGCGCGTCGCGCCTGCTGAGGGGAGAGAGGGCTTGTCACATTCTCTTGCTGCTGCTTGCGTCGTGGTGACAATGGAGGCTTGGAAGTAGCTCCGCTGTCACGTCGTGCGAGTCGCGCTGGTCGTTTTGTGGGTGGTTTTGGTGACGGCGGTGATTCCTCGTGCTCCTCCTTGTCTGTGGCAGAGTATGGCACCCACAGGTCATCTCCATCTCGCTTGGCATCTGTATTTCTCATTAGATATCGAATAGTAAGCCGCACTTCTCCTCTTGTAGGGCGGCCACCGCCGATCTTGCCAGCCACGCGTTCTAATGGAAACCATCGCGTCATGGCAAACTTGTCAGCGAGTGGTGTCTCTAGAAGATCCATCGCGATGGCCAGCCGACCTAATGGCAGTTGATTCACTAGACCACGACGGAAAAATATGTCGACGACGACTTGACATTCCTGGATCACCTCCGCCGCAGTCTCCGGATTGATACCAATCTGGACGAGCTCATTTTCCCATTGGATACTGCTACCGTCGTCTACAGGTATCGGTTCTGTCTCGAACTGGCCAATCACTTGGTTTTTGCGTTGATGCACGAGTCGCACTTGCGCGACAATGCTGTTGTCGTCATGATCGTGGTCGGGTATGGGTAGCGTTGCCAATGGCAAGTCGCGCACCCCGAGAAGCTCAATGATCACTTGGAATGGGTCGGAGATTGTGACCTGGCCTTCTGGATATTCGGGTGGCTCGATGGGAACTATCATCAGGCTGTGTCGTGTGGATGGTCGAGCGCGTTTTGTCACTGTATGCGCAGTGGCAGACCGAGCATTTGAAAGCGGGATGGATACAAACTCAGATGTTGATGGCAGTTCACACCCGCGACAATAATGCCGATGGCTCTGCCACCATCGTATGATCCTGGAGGCCGCAGTATGGCGTCTCCGCCTCTCGCGCTCTCGTGTGATGGCGATTTCCCTCCACTCCATTAACTGTGCGCTACTACTCGCCACAGCGATGCGTCGCTTGGTCTGTATGGGCCTCGTTGAAGTGGCTGTGGTGTCATTGGCGCAGGTGCCGTTCGCGAGAAAAATCTTCCGCAAATTGATCCGTAGACGGCGTTGCTCTTGGGGGATCAATAGCGCAGCATACCGCGTATCCATTTCTGCTTGCGCTCGCTTCTTACACGCATTGTACGACTGGGTATCGCCATCGCATGGACCGGCATAAGTGCGCTCTTCATCATGCATGATTCTTGCACAAGATTGAAAAGTCACGCAGATAAGAACCACTTCATCGAAATGATCGGTTCGTAACCATTTTCTCTGGTCACAATAACTGGAGGAACCGCAAAAAAGGACACCATGATGCCGATCAATACTGGCGCAGCTCCACCAGTGCGTCGCGGCCCAGCGTTTGGTGTCTCTGGCGGCGATGCAGAAGACTACTATGATACTATTATGTCCAGCGACGAAGAAGGTGAATCAAGCGACGTGGAGCTGGAAACGATGCGCAATACAGAGGCCAACCGAGCCATCCTCCCAGCCACAATCACACCCAGTGCGTCGTCGTCGAGGTCGTCCAGCACCGCTGTGATGACCCACATTGGCAGCATCTCGTACGCTAGCGATGGAAATTCATCAGCAGCAACGATGTCGCGATCCGTGCTGGCGGTTTCCTCGGATGACGAGTTCAAACTGACCGAATCCGAACTTGAAATCCATTCCAAACGGCGCTCGGCCCTTGAGATCGCACTGGATGTGCTGTCACACACAGCAACTGCAACAGCAATGACGACGTCATCAGCTGGAGAAGCGCCTTTCCGGTTTGCATTGCAGCGCGATGCGCGGATCACTTCTCCCGCGCCCGCGATGGCAGCGAAACGTACGTCCATAAATCTGTGACATGTGTCACGAAGCGTTTTCTTATTTTTCTTGTTCTTTCTTGTGTCGTAGCGGTCGCTGGTCATGCACCATACCAAAGTGACACTGCAAAGAGAAAGAAAGGAATCCCACTGGGAGGAAGCGGCATCCGTGAAGAGGAACAGCACGACGATGACGGCGACTCGAGCAGCAGCGATGACGATGACGAGAACGCCAACAGAATGCCCTCCAGTGAACCGGATCCACTGTACGACGATGAAAAAGACGACGCTGATGAGAAATGGGTCCAGACCCATCTACGAAGCGGTAGCAACGCTGCGCTTGGTGGTGGTGTGGCGACCGATGCGACGCTTTGCTGTCCGTGCTGCTTTGTCACGGTCTGCATGGACTGCCAGCGCCACGTCAAGTACCACAACCAGTACCGCGCGCGCGTGGCGATGAACTGCCGCGTCCAAAAAGACACCATTTTGACCTATTCATCCTCGCAAAATGGGCCGCTTCAACCCACAGCGACAGCCGCTACCAAAGAGACCAGAGCAGGACGAGTGGTCTTAGGATCGGATGAATATTTTGGCGTCGTGTGTTCGGATTGTGGCACGACCGTCGGCGTGTACGACAACCAGCAAACGTACCATTTCTTTAACATTCTGCCTAGTAATTGCTAAAACACGATTTTGTTTTTATCCTTTTTTGTTTTGGAAATTATATATTTTTTCTTTTTTTCTTTTTAGTTTACACTACTTCTTGGGTTTGTTTTGTTCATTTGGACTGTGCGACTGGCTAATACAAGTACAAGTACCGGTAAATATAAATGGTGGTGATGGAGTGGAGCTAGCGAGACACTCACGGGTGCTCGAATATTTTTCTCTCACATTGATCTTGTTTTTTGTGTTTTTCCCATACTTTTCTCGTATATTTTTTTTTTTTTCAGGCGATGGCGAGTCCGACATTTTGCACTTTTTCCGAAAGCTCTAAAATCAGCGATTCCAGTTGCTGCGTGGCTTGCGATCGGTCCCTCAAATGCACCATGGCCATGCTGATTTTCTGTTGCAATTCCCGTAGTTCGTCCATCGCGGTCCTCACACTGAGTGGCTTGGCGTCGGTCGTGTCCGTGGTCTCCAGTAAAATACGAATAAAATCTTGAATTTCTTTTGTCGAGGGCCGTTCTTCTGGATCCACCGAGGTCATTCGAAGCACCAGCGCCATTTCATCTGGGAATTTCTGCAAGGCGACTTGGGGCACGACCCCGTGGCGCACAGCGGTGAGCACTTGGGACCGTTCCATCATAGTCGTGCACGGGTAACAAAGCTCTAAAAGGATAATTCCGAGGGCGAAAATATCCGATTTGATGGAATATTTGGCGCTTTTTTGGATGACATGGCGTGCCGAAGTGCCATTCCACGTGTACCCGAGTTGTTCCGGTGATGCGTAGGTGAAGGTGCCCAGTGCGGTCGTGTGGTCCTCGGCCTCGTCGCTGTGCTGGTCGCGACCAAATAGCGCTAGGCCATGGGTCTCGGAGAGGTCGTGGGGGTCGCTGGTGATGGATTTGGAAAGCCCAAAGTCTCCGATCTTGGCGGTTTTGCCGTGGATAAAGATGTTGTCGGGCTTGAGATCGCGGTGGATCACATTCGCCGCGTGGAGATGGTCGACACCCTTGACAACTCCTTGGAAAAGCGCCAATCCTTCGCGGTGTTTGGCTAAATTGGTGGTGCCACGGGCTTCCACGGAGCCACGCAACCATGAGCTCAGTGTGGAATGGACCGCTTGGTCGCTTGGCGTTTTCTTATTTGTGGACTTGGTGGTCGTATTCATGGTCACACGGTTGATCAGCCGCTGGAATGAATCGGTTTCGTGGTCGTCATCGTTTTCGCTCTTTTGTTCGTCCAGAGCCTCTCGCGAGGAGGAGGAGGATGAGGACGAAGAGGAGGCGGAGGAGCCACATAATTCCATTTGAATGTACAACACAAACTGGGTCTCTGGCTCTGGCTCGGAAATAGAGGACGATGAGGAGCCGCCGCGCGAGGACGAGGAGGAGGAAGAAGAGGAGAATGAGGACGACGACTCGCTTCCATCTTCCCGGTGAGCCTCTCGTACAGGAGTCAACGATTTGAGAAGCTCATCTTCGGCTTCGGCGATGATCGACTGACTCAGATGCTGAGTTTGATTCTGACTTTGGCTTGTTTCAAACTGGAAGCCGCCCATGGAGCCGTCAAACTGGCTGACCGAGTAATTATCACGCGAGAAGAACGACGTCGACGAGCAAGAGGACGTTATCGACGCGTCCCGACTCAGACTCGCCTCTGCTGCCTTTGCTGCTGCCACCTGAGGCGGTCCTTTGGCTGCTCGCGGTGGCACGAGGTCGCTTGGCTGCTCCACAAGGTCTTGTTCGAGCCAGGCTGTATGGTACCGCACGACGTTCTCGTGGGGCTGCATGACGGCCATGGCCTTGACCTCTCGCAGCGCCTGGTGGAACATCTTGGAGTCTTTTTGAAGTTGCCGTGGCAGCGTCACTTTCTTGACGGCGTATTCACAGCCGTCCACTTTACTGCGCACTTTGTACACCATGCCTTGGCCACCGACACCAAGCGGACAGAGAATTTCAAAATCTTGTTCAAACCGTGAAGAGCTGCTTGTTGCCAGCAGAGACGAAGCGCTGGATGACGAAGACGCAGCAGAAGGAGAGCGGTTGCGGGTGGCGTCCTTGGCGTCTTGGGCCTTGACCAGTCGGTCGATATTACTACCTGCTGGTGGCTTCTTGTTCACCTCTTTTTTCGAATCCGTCTCGTCCGCGGCCGCTGCTGCCGCTGCCAGTTGATAATCTGCAAAGAGCGCGACGGGTATCACTTCTTCCGAGGTTTCAATCTCTTCCACGTGTGTAGGAGTGACAGCGACCGCTGGTGGTGGTGGGCGCTGGGGCGATGACTCGGTGGATGGCTTTTTCACAAAGAACGGTGGTAGCCGGTTGCTGTTGGATCCGATCCACGCCGTGAGTTTCTTTTGCTGTGTGAAGAGATTGGATGCCGATGGGTACTGGTACGAGCCCAAGAGCCCACCACGCAGAGCCGAGGCGACTGCGACAGGGGGCGGAACGCCAGACGCACTCGACGACGAGCCCACGAGCCCCGAGTTGCCTCCTGTCTGGAAGTACCCGATAAATGGATTGGTCTTGTCCACGGCACTTGCCCGCTGCGTGAGATGAATGTCGTGGTCTTGTTGCGCGTGTGTGTCGTCACCTACCAGCTCGCCTGGCACCACGTGAGCATGGCGGTCGCCGTATCCGAGTGCTTTAAGATCGCCATTCAACATCGCCGCCAGCGATGATGATGACGCCGAGGTCGACAGCGTGGGCGGCGACATGGCGCTGAGCGCCAACAGCGTTGGCATCCCACCATCGGTCGCAGTACCAGTAGCACTGTTGATACTAGCGGCATCACTGCCTGGAGATGAGAGCGAGGACAGCGACGACGATGAGGACGACGGCGACAAGTGGCGGCCGCCGCCAATATGGTACGCGGTCGCAGCGCGGCGCGCCGCCCCTGGACGAGGATTGACATTCTTCGCGAGCCCGTACGCTAGCGCTGACTGCATACTGAGTTGGCTATTGACTATGCCTGCCTAACACACACGCGACGAACGCAACCGACTCAAAAAATGACGACCAAGTGAGCGACGACGATGGCGCCCTTGAGAGACTGCCACTTTCAAATGCACCAGATACGACAGGACGGACGCACGGAGAGGGGACGTAGGATGCAAATGGAAGGGAGGGAGGGAGGTGTCTCTGGATAGGAGGATCGTATACAGCAGAAGGTGAAGAAGCGTGCCGTTGCTGCAAATGGCCAAACAACAAACTGTCTGTGTCTGTGTGAAAAGTGAACAGCTCACGAACGCCGACTGTCATCATCGTCAAGGAAGAGCAAAAAAAACTAAACTCACCATCATTCTCAGAACGTATTCTGACAGGCAACTGCTATAAGGTGATGCATGCAATCATAGAAACTATGCGTTGATACAGGTAATTCAGGACATTCAGGAGGACTTGTTCTAATTTAGGGCAGTGACTTTTTTGGTCGTTTTTATCCGCAGTTTTGAATGTTGAAGTTGAATAAAATCCAATGACGTCACGCAGCTGGTCACCGCCTGCCTAGAGTCCGCTGCAGATTGAACATCAGATGTGGCTTCATCTTCAGCGTTCAACGTGGTTGATGAAGTGCATGGGTACTTTATTGGTTGCCCGCCTATTAGCGGGGGAGGCGTTCTTCATTTTTCTGTTCTGCTCTGTTGGGGCCCAGCCGCGATCTCGCTTCGCTCGCCCGGGCCCGGGTTCTTTCAGTTCCGAAACACGAAGTGCTGTTCGGCACACGTTTTCAATGTAAAATGTTGCTGCAGTTGCTTATGTTGCGGTGAAGTTGCACCAGCTTAAGTTGCAGGTGCGATTCAATCAAGATTTTTCTTTCGCTTCCCTTCATTCTTCAAAAGAAGAACGAACATACCGATACGGTTGCTGCCCACACAAGTTCCGTAACGGTTGGGAAAGAGCTGTAAAGACACGTGACATGCTCAGGTTTCCTGGTCAGATTGTCGTCAGGGAAGGAAGGGTCCCCACGACCTCCAGGACGGAAGAAAGTGGGGGTCAAGATGCAACCCACACGCAAATTGCGTGACGCAATCCAGAACAGCAAACACCTCGCCTGTGGACTCCTCCATGTGCGGCAGTGTGGTTCAGTTGCTGTTGATCCTCCGTTTACGATAGCCACATCAATTTGGACGACACAATTGGCCTGATTAGTGTGGTCCACCTTACAAAATAGCATGTGGCTTGAAGAGGCATTCCACGAAAGGAGACAAAAAATATACCGGTATAAAAATGACCCGACGCGTGCGGTACGAAGAGTACGCAGCGCACGGTCTGCCCGCGGACGAGAAGCAACAAGATGACAATGACGACCATGCACCACTCCAGAGTGATGCTGTTGCACCCACTCGTGGTCGGCGTACGGCTCCATCGACGCATTCGGCAGCAGCTTCCCGCCGCCAGAATGATGCGTACATGGACGCATTTGACGACGCATACGAAGATCTGGTGCAGAAGCACGGCGGTACATCAACCAGCCGCCCAAGCAGCAAGCAGGAGCAACAAGAGAGTGTAGTAGACACTGCACCGGCTCGCCAGACGAAATCGGCAAAAAATCATGCTGTCAGGCAACAAGAAAGTGTTATTTCAGCCCCACCATCACTCTGCGAGGAGCTGCACGGGGGATGGCTTTCCGGACCAGCGTCGCCTGATGGTACTGTCCACTCGGTATCGGCACAACCAGTCATGTGTATGAGTCTGAGTGCAGACCAACGAGAAGTCGTCGTCGGCAGCAGTGACCACGCGTTGTACACGATCCCATTATCATCATCATCCTCATCAGGAGCTAGTAGTGCACCAAGTGGTGGACGAAGTGTACGCTCCGCAGCGGGCAGCACTGGCGGCGGACGCATGCGCACACTGTACACTAAAAAGTTTGGCCACACTGAGTGGGTCACGTGTTCCACGTACCTCTCGGATAACCGGATCGTCTCGGGTGGCATGGACAGTAAGCTGTGTCTCTGGGATGCCACGGGTGTCAAGTGTGAAGACCTTGTGGGCCACGCAGGCTCCATCACCTTTGTGCGACCCTTGGGCGACGACTTGCTGCTCAGTGCGAGTTACGACAAGACTGTACGGGTGTGGAACGTGGGTCGCAAGGCATCCAGCCGACAGCGAGAAGTGGCCACGATCATAGTCGGCTCGGCGCCGATCCTGGACGGTAGTGTCTTCAAGGGATCGGGCCGTTCGATCATCACTGGAGACCGTGATGGCTGTGTGCATATCGTCGACTTGGACCAAGAACGCGTGGCGCGCAAGATCCCAAATGCCCACAAGGGCCATACGACGAGTGTGCTGGCTAGCCGCTTTGATGAAAGTGGCGTTTGTTTCAGTGGCGGCCAGGACGGCACGGTGCGAGTATGGGACTTGCGCCAAAAGGCCACCACACCCGCTCACGCCATGGAGCTCCATATTGACCGCAAGAGTGGCAAAGCCGGTGCGGTGGGCTTCTTGAACGAACCTGAAGACGACCAGAATATTCTGCTGAGCGGTGGTGCCGATGGAACCATTAAAGTGCTGGACAAACGCAAGTCTTTCAAGACACTGTTCAATTTTACAGAACATTTGGATTTCATCTACTCGCTCCACGTGCGTGGGCAGCTTTGCTTCAGTGGCGCTGGCAATGGCATGCTCCATGTCCACGACTGGAAAAAGGGCACGCTGTTGTACGGACTCGGTGCGAATAAAGCGGCGGTGCGTGCCATTGAAACGACGCCCACGCAGCTCATCGCCGCAGGGGATGACGGCGGCGTCATGGTCTACGATATGAATTAAAATACTTCCAAATATAGGGACGGGCTTGTATTCTGATGTACCAGTGTATGTTTTATTCATCCAGCGCTAGCTCGTCCACTGACACAGAGGCCACATGCTGCTTGGCTGGCTTCTCCGTACTAGCACCCGTAACCTCCTCTTCATCACCAGCTTCCTGCTTGGTCTCCTCTTCCTCTCCCTGTTGGTATGTCGGCACGTCCATGATCGTTGAGACAATTGGAATCGCGTTCATGGTGAGCAGCAAATCCACGCGGCTCTTGGTGATCTTAATGGACGGCGTGACCCACGAGCCACACGAACACTGCGAACCAGACCATTCAAAGGACCCAACGCGCGAGTGGCATTTTGCATTCGGACACCAAAGTTTGCCCTCCGCGAGGGAAGTCTCGTCCATCCATGGAAGCGTTTCCTCCAGAAAGAACGACGAACAGCCATCCACGTGGATCACACCGCTCTTGAGCGATTTGGTCTTGGCATCTTTGAGTTTCTGTGTAGTTTAGCAAATAAGAAAAAAAAGCAATGTGAGCAGGGTACGAATGGCTGAGGTGGCAAACAGAAGTGAGAGAGGCAACTCACTCGTCGGTATGTGATTTCGTGCTTCTGCGGCGCATGATCCATGAGCTCTTTGCTCGTGAACAGCACGCGACGGCACTGCTTGCACGCATAGCGATCCACTTGCTCGTCGTCCGCCATGATCAATCAGCGGCGCTTTTGTTTGTTTTTTGTTTTTTTGCTTTGTCAAGTGGGTTGACTGGTCACAACATAAACCCGCTTAAAACGATATCTACTCTGAAACGCCTTTGACAGGGCAATATGAAAGTTTACCGTGATTTCTTGAACAGAGGGATGTTTGATGTTGAAGTGCCCTCATTGACCTCGTTGGTCGTGATCCACGTCGCGCCCTCTTTCTTCGCCACGTAACATGATCTTGTGCTGGATTCTTTGCCTTGATCACGTCCTTCAAGCCCGCGATCGACTCCTCCGCACCAATATCCACAGAGTACGCTTTTGCTTCTTCTCCAACGATCGCACACAAAAGTTTCACCATTTGCATTCCAATTGTTTTTTTTTGGTCGAATGTGAACGTGATGGCTTGTGTTTCCAGTGACACAACCCAAGGTCACATTCGACCAAATTCACTGTCAATTATTGCCCAACTTCACGTTTTGGGTCAGGGTCTGTCGATCCTATTATGATAACATTGAGGGTTCCTAAAAAATGACATTACGAGCTATTTCTGGCAGCATAGGATAACAGCGTGTTGCTCACTGCAGTTGGAGCAAGCTGCCAACACACAGTGGTCACCATGCTGAGCATGGGAACGACCGCCGCGTCGATTGTACCACATGACGCAAATGGCTGGACAGGACCCGTGCAACGATCTGCTTCTCCGTCGCCGTCTCCGTCTTCTTCCACGACAACGACAACGGCTTCCTCACACACAGCGACCTACGAGCTCGTCGCACAACATGCCTTGCCCAGTTTCGATCCATCAATCACTTTCAAACAGCTCTTTTTCACCAAAGAGCAAGTACTGGTGTACAACAAGGTTATGTTCAAGAACCGCTGGCTCATCACGGTCCTCTTCAACTGTGGCGCGGTCCTCACCGTCATCGTGCTCGTGGTCCCACCCCTCACTGGCCAAATCTTGGCACCCGTCGTTCCGCTCATCCAGTGGCTCGGCTTAGTGTCCGTGTTCATGCCCGCGCGTCCACACATGTGGCCAATTATCATCCGCACGTACGATTTTTGGATGCTCACGATCTGGAACGTCGTGTTCATGGCTTGTTTTGCGGTTCTTCTTGGCGATGTGCGTGTGCTTGCACTGCTGGTCCGCGCGGTAGTGCAACAAGGCGCCATCATGACCGACGCAGTGATCACGTCGTCCACGCATCTTGCTGCTGGTGGCATGATCAACACGTTTGCGCTTCTGTTGGAAGGCGTGCTGATCGGGTTTGGGTTTGTGGAAGAGTCCCAGCATGTCGTACTGGTCCATTATGCGCAAAACCGCCATGCGATCTCTACGCGCGATATCTTGTTGAATGCGATCGTCACACTGGCCGTCGTCTTTGGATCTCTTGCGTATCGCCACGTCATCGCCCAGCGCCATGAACGGCAACGCGCGAGACGACACAGCCTACGCACGGGGTCAAGAACGACCATCCAGACGGTCAATACTTGCGCTCTCTATCGCTGCAACGTTCGGATACAAAGGGTTACGGCCGTGTCCAGTGAACGCCAAGCCCAGCGCGGACTTGTAGCCGATCTTTCGCCAGTCGAAGGGACACCCAGCGGCAAGGCGCAGTTGCGGTTGCGTCAAAACGACCAAGTCTTCGACTCGTCGAACAACTTTTTCAGCTTGTTCTCGTCAAGATGGCGTTCAACAATCAACCAATGCGCATCATCGCACACGGTGTTCCCCATGATGATGTACGCAGCTGGCCTCAGTGGGTTTCTACTGTCCGTGCTGTGCAGCATCTCCTACTCCTCCTACACGTTCCTCCCCGGTCTCCAACAGCCCATGTATCCCATACTGGCGCTCGCGCTCTCGTCGGTCTTCTGCAGCAGCTTCATGATGCTCTCGGAGCGCCGTCTTCTATGGAAATTGGTCAGCTCCTTTGACGTGATCTTCATGTCTTTCCAGCTCACCACAGCACAACTTTGTGTTGGTGACTTTTTCCAGTGGGACACACGCCACTTGCTCGGGTGGAGCAGCTGGGTGTGGATGCACTGGGCGTTTACGCTGGATGCACTGTTGCCAATCACACGCAAGTGGCTTCGGTTCAAGCTCATGTACACGATGCCCATCCTCTTTGTGTGTCTGATGACGCAGGTCTTCTTTGGGGTCCAGATTTTCTATTGGCGAACGTGGAATGTCGTGGACCGTGTGCTTTTTCGTTTGACAGTACGGAGCGTTTCACGGGAGCTCCACGTGATGCCGTTTTTTCTGAGTCGCCTTGTGACGATCTTTGTTGGCTGCTGTCGAATGATGTGGCGCATCATGCGTCGCAAGAGTGAAGAGGATTGTGTCGTGTTACTTGGTACGGTTGAGTACGACTACGTCCACCAGCGGCGCCATCGACACGGTCCAGGTGTGGTAGAAACGACGACTACGCCAGCAGTAGCTCCATCACCACCTGTACCAGCCGCAGTAGCAGCGGCGAGGACGTCCCACCAACCGACGGATACAGCGACGAGAATCATCAAGTAGGGAGGGACCTGAGAGCAAAAAACAACTCCGATGTCCATGATAGAAGACTGTGTATATATATCGATAGACGTGGGTATGGCAGATACCAAACCAATTGCGATGTGCTCACGCGATGGCAAAGAACTGCATGTGGGATCTCGCTTTTTGAACTTTTCGATATGGATACATATCCCCGCTTGAATGACATGTACCCATATTTGGATTGGGGACATTTTTATTGCATGGCTATACGTCGTAGAACTAGCACAAGTCCCACTGCATACATTCGCCATCATCGTCAGCAGCCAACATTCGCCCACCGTTCGTCCAGTGACCTTGAGAGACAAGGAACCTGCTGCAAGATTGCCCCCCACGACCCGTTCGCTGATACAGTATCACCCTCGTAAGCGATCCACTTTCAGAAAGTGGTGGCTGCTGGAATAAGTTCCATAGCTTTGGATCACTGGCCTGTCATTTGTATTGTATTCATCTGAGTTATTAATACCTGCCGTTCGTGCTCATAAAACGTGGAGAATAAGTCTCCATTTCGGCAAGCACGGGCGGCACCATGCCTCATGGAAGCGCCTTCGCATCTGTTCTCCCCGGTGTTGCGGCAATATCCGAGGCGATGGCGCACGCGCACGAGCACGAGCGACCACCCGATCCTGAATCATCCACCAGGACCAGCGGGACACTCTACGAGCTCGTCGCGCAACACACACTTCCCAATTTTGACCCGGATATCAACATCAAACGCTTAGTATTCACCACTAGCCAAGCCAAACGCTACAACCGATTCATGCACCGCCACCGCCTGTTCACTACACTGTCATTCAACTTTGGCGCGGTGCTTGCGCTTCTGATTCTGATACTGCCTCCCTGCACAGGACGAAAACTCGCCATTTTGGTGCCTGTGCTGGAGTTGCTTGCCATCGTATCGATTTTGATGCAAGCGCGGATCGGAGTGTGGCGGGTCGTCGCCAGGACGTACGATTTCTGGCTTTTCAGTGCCACGAATTTGTGTTTCGCCGTGTGTTTTGTGGTTCTTTTGGGCGATCGACGCGTCCTCGTGCTTCTCATTCGAGTCGTGATGCAACAAGGAGCGATCATGATCGACACGGCGGTCACGACGTCCAAGCACGTCGCCGTTGGTGGACTGCTCAACACTGTGCTGCTCATTGTCGAAGCAGTGATGATCTTGTTCGGATACGTGAGCGAGTCCCAGCGGGTCGTTTTGTTTCGGTACTCACGGCGCAAGCACGCCATCTCCACTCGTGATTTGCTGCTCAACTCGATTGTGACGCTGGCCGTGGTGCTGGCGTTGATGTCGTACCGCCATGTCAAGGCCCAGCGGAAGGAATACGTCAAGAGGAAAAGCGTCAAGGAAGGCAAGACGGATGGCCCACGACCACCGTCCAAGACGACCAATGCATGTGTGTTGTATCGATGCCAAGTTCGCCTTCAAGAGGTCAACAGCAGCGGGACGATACCTGTTGAAACGATGGAAAGACAAACAAGTCGAATTGCGAACCAGAATGGTGGTGGCCGCCGCATTCAAATGCGCCTACGCCAAACTGGTAAAGTGTACGACTCGGCTGATACGCTTCTGAGCCTGATCACGTGTGGAGTCTTTCGGTCTCGATGTGGATTCTCTGGACGAGTCGCGTATACTGTGGGGCTCGTAATGCTGTACGCAATTGGTTGCACCGGGTTTATATTGACGGGTTTATGCGGGCTCGCATTCTCTAGATATGTTAACCTGCACGCGCTCGAGGAGCCGATCTACTCGACCCTGGCGCTGATATTATCTTGCTTGTTCTGCGGAACAATGGTGCTGCTGTACCAGCGACAGCTTCTGTGGAGGCTATGCACTTCGTTTGATGTGGTCTTCACATCGTTCCAGTTGACAAGCGTGCAACTTTGCTCGGGCGATTTTTTCAACTGGGATATTCGCCACATTCTAGGCTGGAGCGCGTGGGTGTGGATGCATTGGGTGCTCACGCTGGACGCGTTACCACCTAATACACGCCGCTTGCTCAAGTTCAAGCTCGTGTTTGCTACACCAGTGGTGGTTACGTACTTGGCTGTGCATCTCCTTGTTGGGTTGGAGCTCTTCGTCTGCGCTCGCTGGGATGTTCCCGACCGCGTCGTGCTCCAAGCCACGGTGCGAGGACAAACGAGGCAGCTCCATCTGATTCCGTTCTTTCTGAGTCGTTCACTGACGCTCTTGATGAGCTGCTGCCGCACGCTTTGGCGGTTTTCGCGTCGTGCTTGTGAGGAAGACTGCATCGTTCTCGCTGGTGTGGTCGAGTATGACTACGAACCGCTGCCGTCGTCTCACACACAAAAGAGGGCAACAGGATCCATCGCACGTGCAGCAACTGCGCAGAACAGCTCTGGCTTGCTTGGTCGTCAAGAAGCCAGCGGCGCGAGTGGCGTCGTGGGCCGGTCAAGCAGCAGCATTCAGCCATTATTGCACCCACAACCCGTGACGAGGACGTGCAATTGACCATCGCATGAAATAAGACAGGACTTAACCCCTCCAATACCACATGTTGTATCATACAACATGTCGGATCATGTTGTATCGTACAACATGATTTATTGACCCAAACCACATGTAACCTAGCGGAGTTGGGACACGACGTTTGCGGAGTGCATGTCGGTCAAAAATGAATCTGCAAACGTATACAACCTCTAGGTATATTAAGTATGAAGCAGATAGAAACTTGAAAAATCTGAAATTTGGTCGTTGGTGCTCCCACAGGAAGCCATTTGCGGAAATATTTGCAGCTAACCTCGAGTCTTTTTATGTTACCCATACAAAAAAATATATGTTTGGTATGTTGTATGATACAACATGTCTAATAAACCTTAAAACGAAAAGCTTGGTATTGGAGGGGTTAAATGGGTACATTATCCTCGATTGAATGACTTTCTGTCACTATTTTCATTTCTCACATTTTCACAAAAAAAAAATTTTCCTGTCGACAATGGCGCCAAAAGGCCGTCTGCATCGCGCTGCGCACGCCACGACGGGCAGCGCTGCGCTGGAAGAGGCCCACCAAAGGTCAGATAAACATCGATGCACATGAAGCGAACTGCTTCTATGGCCCCTGAGTCCAGAAACCCTGGTATTCTAACCGTTGGACGAATAAAAACCTATCGCTCTGTCTTGTTTTGTATCGCACAGACATGAGCAGCTCATGCGCGTCTACCGCGACGCGCAGGCTTCGAAATCCACAGTGAGAGAAGCTGTGCCAAGTCATGATATGGTTGTTTTAGAGCGCAATTTCCAGTTTATTCGCGACGAACAAGCGGATTTGGACCGCAGCCAGCACGACTGGCAAGTGCGGCTCAGCGTGCGGTACTACAACAAGCTCTTCCGCGAATACGCACTCGCAGACCTTTCCAAGTATAAAGAAGGCAAAGTTGCTTTGCGGTGGCGCACAGAGATGGAAGTCGTGAGTGGGAAAGGCCAGTTCACGTGTGGCAATAAGAAGTGTGACGTCGTCCATGGGTTACACAGTTACGAACTGCTCTTTGCGTATGTGGAGCATGGCGAACAGAAAAAATGTTTGGTCAAAGTGAGAGTGTGTGAAGACTGTGCGCGGAAACTGTTTAACCAAAAGTTGAAACGGTATGAGAGTGATCAGAGGAGGGAGGAGAAGAAAATGAAGACCAAGAAAGAGGCGGAGGAGGACCAGGAGGTGGAGGATGGCGATTCTGGGAGAACGAGTGGATCGAAAAATCAGAAGCGACGACGACCAGCAGATAGTAAAGACGACGATCCCGACCACCACAAGAGGCGGCGCCACCAGGAACCACGAGGCGACAACAAGCGCAGCAGAAGAAGCCACAGCAGAGCAAGTGAGGGCGATCGCACTGGTGAGGATGTCCATGCAATGTGTGCCAAGATCAACAAGTCGGAAGCCGAGTCGGTCCAATTTGCAGGTGCTGCTGGCTCACAGCAGACGCAGACGCACTCAGAAAAGGCTGAGAGAACTAGTGGTGACGATGACGACAGCCAACTGCGCCGTTTATTGTTGTAAAATAGAAACAAAATGGTTGTAATAGCAACTACGAAGTATCATTACTACTACATCGAATCTTTGAGCCATCCTTGTTCCCATTCTTTGAGCCATTCTTGTTCGGTTGCCGATTCAAACACTTCGGAGATACAGGCGCGTTCTTCTTTGATCAGATCGGGACAATGTTTTCATGTTTGGGAAAATATATGGAAAACAGAAACAGGAAATCGTTTTTTTTTCTTTTTGTGTGTGTGTCGTTTACAGCAAAAAAAAAGAGTAAAACATATACTCTAGCTCGATACTGTGCACTGCATGCATTCGCTGACAATATCCTTTTTGACTGCTGTATCATTTTGTCCTTGTAGGCGTCAGTTCTCTTTTTCGCACGTTTTGCCTTTGGGGCCTTCTCCTCGCCATCCTCGACGCGCTGCTTCTTCTTGCGCTTGGCCTCATACGTACGATCGTTGTCGTCGCCACTGTCGGCGGACCGACCACGTTTTTGCTTGCTTGACGATCGGCCTTGAATGCTGGCCATGCGCTTGAAGCCGGAATCGAGAACGCGTGTGAGCTCTTCAACGAGCTCGCGACGGAAGTCAGCGAGCTCCTTTTTGATGGCCCCGGCAATCGTTGATATGCTGGCGTCCCCAATGACTACGCCGGCCCCTTCTTGGATGGCGGACTTGCGAGCCTGGATGCGCCGCTGCACCAACACAAAGTCGGCGTGAGTCACGTCGGTCCGCGGTTTGCAGAACATGCGAACAAGATCCGGTTAGTACTTGGTATGGTCGTGTTCGAGGTGGTTCTTGAGGACGTGGTCCTTGAAGTTTCTGGGGTCGAGGCGGTGGTCGCAGCTCGGCCACACGCACACGTGCGATCGCATTGGATGGGGGGACTGTGTCCATCAGACGCTGGATGCGATCTCCTTCCAACGCGTCGTCATCCGTGTTTGCCTGGGTCGACGATTCGTCGTCCGAACTGTTGGCGTCGTCGGAGCGGTGGAAGATGGGCTGCTGGTGGCGCTTGCTGCGAGTCATGGCTTGGCTCGGGTCGAAAATGAGGAATGAGAACCTCTCAGCCTCCCTCGTTTTGTTCGTGGATGGCACCCTACACGGAAGTGGGAAAGGCACCATCACACTGCTGTCAACGTGTCTCAACCCGGTACCAACCGTCGTAACTTCAGCATACCGTCGTGTTCTTCTTCACACACACAATTCGCGTGGGACGGGGCGGTGATACGCGTCTCGAGCTTGGAGTTGTGTCATCGCCAACTCGCTATCCACGCCACATGAATCCCACGAAAGCAAAGTGACCAAATGGCTGAGGGTGCAGCAGACGAGAGAGCGAGAGAGAGAGAGAGAGAGAGAGAGAGAGAGAGA